>JAODAL010055605.1:0-23841 GCA_025379985.1 Phyllomedusa bahiana
TTTTTTCAAACCCAAGTTTTGATATAAAAGTAACTCTCTTGTAGGGATCCCAAAATATACCCGGCATTGAGATAAACATCATCCCGGTCAAGATCCACCATTTTTGGGCTGTGAAACACCCCCATATCCTCATGTTTTCTTCCACCCACTTAAAAGGTTTTCTAAAATTTCTTTTTTTCATTAGCAAATTTTTTCCCGGATTTTTCCCAAAACCCTTTTTCCCCCGCATCAGAGCCCTCTATTGATTTCTCTCATCGCCCCCAAACACCCTTTCAAATCTTCCATTTTTTTTATTTTTTTTAAAACTCTTTGCTGTCGCTTCTTATAACAATTAAACGGGGTTTCTTCACCTTTTTTTTCAGGTCATCGTTCCAGACTTTGTAATGTGTGTTGCACAGTGCTTGCATGGATGTCTGTCTGATTTCACTCTTATGAAGCAAAAGAGCAACCTCCACCCCGGTCTTGCGTTAGAACGAAGACCTTGTGAGACGACTTATTGACTGTGAATTTTGCCTGGATGCCACCTCTTGGCTTTGGAATAATGGAAAACTTCATTTCATATTCTTCCAGTTGTCAGGGGCCTCACATGATGCAGTTTGGCAATTTTTTTTGCCGAGAGACTAAAAATGATGAACTGAGCTCTTCCTTTTTCTTGGAACTTCTTCAGGGCTGCTCAAACCAGTAACCTTTCGTTTGGGGAACACCTAATAACACACTGAGCTATCAGGTAATGTGAGAACAAGTTGTAATTTGTAGTAACAAGAAGAAAATCATTATTCCACCACCGGGGAGAAAGACGTTACAAACAGCCAGACAAGAATCGCATAACTAAGCAAGCTAAATATTTTGCAGGCATTCAAATTCTTATGAGAACCCAAGATTTTTTTAATAAAACGATTGTATTCCAAATACAAAGCGTAGTGAATGTGAGAAAGAGCCTAAAAGTCAAAAGTTCAAAACATTGTTACCCTTTTGTTTATCGGTGTAAATATATTTATTGGATACGATTTTGGAGCACAAAAAAAACTTAAGTATGCGCAGTAGTGAGAACAAACTGTTCTGAATAAAATTTGTGGAGCTTATGACCTTAGATCTGACCTCCTTTCCAGACTAGAGAACGGCCTCTCTACACTAACTTGGTTTGGGAAAAGGAGGACCAAGGAAAACACTTTAACAATTTCAGGGTATAAAAAAATTTCCTCAGGCCAGCCAATTTCTGAAAACTTTTTTAACTTTTCTACTTCTTTGAAAGCAATAAAAACATTTTCTGAAATATGGTCAATCTTTTTGCTTTGGAGCAATCTTTTCCCTGCTCCAGTCATCAAAAATTTTTTCAAAATTAAATTTTCCAACTGTTGAGGCTTAAATAGGGGGCGTACACCCCGGGAAAGCCCCAAATTTCCTTTTGCTCTTGTCTTTGCATTGAACTAACTCTACCAATTTATTGTATTTTTTAAGGGGCCTTTTTATAACAATTTATATACTGCAGTTTGGCACCGCTCAGACCCACGCCCTGTTTTAAAAACCCCCCTACGGACTTGAGTGAGGGTGCATTTTTTGTGGATTGATGTGCTTATTATTGCTACTAGTATTGAATACATGCGACTTTTTTTGAAATGACCCAAAAAACCGCAATTCTGGCATTTAGAATTGTATTTCCCTCTACGCTGTTCAGTGTACGGAATAAAGGATGTTATGTTTGGATGTTATATTGGACTTTTTTCAGACATGGCGATACCAAATACTTGTAACTTTTTTTTTAATTTTTTTTTTTTATTGGTAAAATGGAGAAAGGTGGGTGATTTGCACGTTGAAATTTTTTTTTTTTTTTTTTTTTTACACTTTGAAACTTTTTTTTGTGTTCATTTTAACTTTGAGTCCCTCTAGGGTACTACACCACTAAGGGGCATGATCATTTTTGCAGCCTAATGCATTGTAATACAATGCTTTAAGTTGTACTAAGATGGTGGTTTTACTACTTCCTGTCTGGGGCAGCACAAGGCTTCCAGGTGCCATATTAAGTGATCTTGGACCCGCAATTTTGCCATGAGCTCCCCGATTGAAGTGAGAAATGGTATGCAACACTGTTGCTACAGCCATCTTTACCACGCGATGTCTGAGGGGTTGAACAGCGCGTGAGCGCCGGTGCCCTCCCGCACTGTAACCACCGAGTGTTAGGTAAGGGGCTAATGACTTTACCTATTCATGTGAAATTGAGATTTGTTTTCTTGTGACACATTGTACTTTAAGTTAGCAATTAATTTTGGTCGAAACAATCCTTTGTGTATTTGTGAAAAATATCAAAATATTGTGAAAATTTGGAAAACTGTGCTATTTTCAAAGTTAAAATCTGCGTGTAAGACAGATGTTCATTATTTACTAATTTGTTGGGTATGACTATCTACCATTTCACTTTTACTTGCAGATTTTCAATTTTTATCTAGATTATTCACTGGAACATGATCGATAACATGGAAATGCAACTCAATATTGATTCCCTAGTTTCTTCTGGTTTTAGAGAGATCCCATATGTGGCCCTGGTGCGCTATTTGACTCAACCAAGCCTCAGAGTAGGAGGAGTATCGACTGGATTTTGGGGTCTCATTTTAATTAGAATATATTTTAGGCACCATTCCAGGTTTGCAGACACCCTAAGGTGCTAAAACTTAAACTTCCCCATTTGGAAAACTACACCCCTTATGGAATATATCCAGGGGTGCAGTATATGGGAGCTTTCTCCCTCTGCCATAACTCCTTAGCTGCTGCTATTGCTATATGTGACAGCTAAGGGGTTAAACTGCTCCCGACAGCAAGTGCAGGAGCCCGGCTGTCAATCACCTCCGGGCTCCCATAGCGATCCTGTGAGCACAGCCTCCATGATGTTAGTGGACGACATGGTGCTTTAAATGGCTTTGCACTATGATGTAAAGGGACGTCATGGCGCGTTAAAAGGTTAAAAAATTATGCCAACATATGGTAGATGCTAGTTGTTATAAACAAATTTGTTTGTTACAACTGTCTTAGGTGGTGAAATTTTTGAAGTTTGAAAATCACAAATTTTATCAAAACATATTTTTCACATATAAACAAGGATTGTATGGACAAAAGATTATTACTATCCTAAAGCACAATTTGTCACAAGAAAATAATCTGAGTCACATGCATAGGTAAAAGTATTAAGTTATTCCTACATATATAGACATCCATCAGATTCGAAAAATGGGGCTGTGTCTTTCGGTTCAACATTGACTGTTTTGATAGGGTTAAGCTAACACATTTTAGCTTTGGCTGTTTGTTTAGTGTTGTCCATCTCGAATGTGAAACTATGTCCCAGTCTCAAGCCTTTTGCAGCCTCTAACCGTTTTTTTTTTTATTTTAGGATTGCCTTGTATTAAGCTCCATCCATCTTCCCATCAACTCTGAGGAGCTTCCCAGTCCCTGTTGACACAAAGCATCCCCACTGCATGATTTTACCACCAACATGCTTCACAGCGGGGCTGAAGTATTTAGTGAAATGTTTGCTTTCCTCCACACATAGCATTTGATATTTAGGCCAAAAAGTAAACTTTTGGCCTCATCTTACCAGAGGACGCCTTCCTCGTGTTTAGGTGTCCCCTACATAACTGAACTTCTTATTGCTTGCTTTCAAAAATGTCTCTTTGCCATTCTTCCATTGACGCCAGATTTTTGGAATACACAACTAACAGTTGTCCTGATTTCAAATTCTCCTGCCTGAGCTGTGAATAGCTGCAGCTCCTTCAGAATGACCCTGACCTCTTGGCTGTTTGTCTATTTAGTGCTCTTCTACTCTGGGCTGTCAGTTTAGGTGGACAGCCATGGTAGGTTAGCAGTGGTGTCCCTTCTATTTATGGATGATACACTGTATTTAGTAGTGAGATGTTCAGAGCTTGGACTTATTTTTTCCTTTTGTTTTTTTTTTTTTTTAAACCGAGTCCTGCGATACACTTTGCCAACGCTTAATTCCTGAGCTGTCTGGTGTCCCTTGGTTTTCATGATGCTATTTGTTCACTAATGTTCTCTAACAAACCTGAGGCCTTCGCAAAACAGTGTTTCTGTATGTAATGTATTCTCCATATAACTACAGCTATTTACTAATTAGGCGACTTTTAAAGGCAATTGGTCACACTGGATTATATTTTGGGGTATGAAAGTACAGAGGGCTACATACGTATTCACGCCACACTTTTCAGTTGTCTAGTTTTTATTACAGAAAAACCCTTTTTCAATGCACTTCACAAATGCTTGTTACTTTTTTTTTTTTGTGTTAAAGTAACACAATCATTAAAATACTTTGAAGTTTATGGCTGTAACATTTTAAAAATGAGGAACAGTTTAAGGTATACGAGTACTTTTGCATCCCAATGTTCATACACACACACATTTATATTTATGCACACTTTCTATGGCTTAAACAATGTAAGCGTACGGCCATAGATGAAAGAATCTGACCAGTATTTTATAATGTTTTTGAACGGAAAAGGGGACACCTTCTGTCGTCGATTTGCGGATTCGGCCATCTCCCTAGCCATTGAAACAACAGTACATATTCCGCCTTAAAACCAGGTGGAAACATGTGCATGTTCCAAGGTGGTGTGTTTTTTTTTTTTTTGATCGTTTTTTGTTTTGAAATCCGACCGTTAGACAATCCAAGCTGTGTAGACCGCAGCTCGAATTTTCTTTTGAAGTCTATGGGGATGGTTGACTCTCAGTTCTCAGACTGTTTCAAAATCCCTAAACCGTCTATGGCTATGTCTACACCGCAGATGTTAAAATAACATCCAAAATCTGCCAGCATTTTAACATAGCTGTACTGTGGCTCTTGGTGTCAGTTTGCGCCAAAAAACGCGCTTGGTGTTCGGATTTCCTGCCAACCCCTAACTGTACGGGAATCCGCTGGGAGATAGAACATGTTCTGTCTTTCGGCAGAGGACCGGCGGTTTAGAAATCCCACAGTAGTGGCGTGGCCTAACCTTGGATGTGAGCAGACATCTCCCTGGTGTGCTTCTCTAGGGACTCTTTTAATCCGGCTCAATCAAGCCTCAAATTAGATATTATTCTGCTATAACCACACAGCTTTAAACAGAGGAGAGGATAAGGAATGCTCTAATACAATCTGTGGCCCGCTTCCTGAGATATAACCCGACTTCTGGGCATCCTAAATCTGAGGCCTACTAAGCCTGACACTTCCAGTGCAACATTAGAGGTCCTGCTGCTTCAGCCTACACCCAGACCGTGTCTGCCAGACTCCTCCGGAGCTCTAAAACCCTCCTAGCTTCAGCGGTCAGATCCCGGCTTCAGCTCCTAGATACCAGCTCCGGTGAGTCTTCCGCATTTCTGCCCACACTGTAATCGGGGTCAGGCACTCTCACCTCAGGGGACTGTGACAGCACCCTTACCTCCACCCGACTTATTGCCCGAACGCTGTCTTATTAAAGCCAGTTTGCCTGAGCATATCATGCAGACCTATACTACATCTTTGTTCTGGTCCTTCTTGCATAACGGGCAGTGACCAGACACTATCTTCCTGCCTCAACTCAGGCACCTGTATTAAGCAGCAGCACTCCTCTATCCATCTAGACACTTTACAGATATCCCTGCTTATTATCTGCATTTTGTCTCCCAAAATCTCCCTCTCTTCTGAGTGGGTGATTCTGCTAACCCCAAGGTCCCTTCCAATCAACAGAAGGGAGACGAAACAGCACCTTCTTTCCAATCAGCAGTACAGACATGTACCTGGCGAACCCTTGGTGCTATTTCTCAATATTGTGCTAACAAGATGCGCAGACTGTTTAAAGAGATCTGTCATACCAATGACAAAGTGGAAAAAAGCTTTCCCCAGTTATCTAATGCCCCCAGGTGTTAAAGTCTTATTACTACTCAAAGTTGCATACCTGCTGTTCCCCAGCTACTTATTATGGGTGGAACATCTAAGAAGAATCCAAGACACAAACCGGCAAAATTCCAGAGTTTTTCTCCTCCACCCAACGTAAATCTCCCTCTAAAAGGGGCCTGCGGTTACCTTCATCACTCATCCAGGGCAGAATCAATCGATTTAGAACAACAGGAGCAAATGGAAGATCAGCCACTGACAGTGAACACCTTACATCACCTCTTCTCCTTCAGAACATCTCTACATGCTGATTTTAAACAAGTGATGTACGATCTTAACCCTTTAAGGCACCTTGACGTTCCTGAACTTCATGGTTCACTGCCTGTTAATGCACCCTGACATTCCAGGAACGTCATGAAAGCTTTCTGTCTCCCTGTGCAGAGATAAGATGAAAGCTCTATGCTAATTGCTGTTTCTGACAGCTAATTAGCACATTTACACAGCAGGTGATCAATCAAAGGAGTCCCTTGATCCCCCATGCCAAGGATTGTTGGGATTGGTCAGTCAGTCTGCTGACTCCACAACTACAGCTGATCCATGTCCTGGGGCTCTGTACTGTGTGAGAGAGTGAGGAGATGGTATTTCTGTGCTGGGTCCTAGTGCCCTGTTCTGGTATCTGGGCTGTCACAGCCTGAAATTCTTTATGAACCCCTCCACTGCCTAATTACTTCACTGCCCCTGTGATCTATTTGTGGCAGCTGTCTGATCAGACAGTTTGCCACTTTCAAGTTCCAGCAATTTTCTGCCAGTGATCATCACTGGCTCATACAGTGAAAAAAACACACAAAAATGAACCCCTTCATTGCCAAGTCCCTGTTCCCCTCACTCATTGTTATATCTGTCTGATCAGTTAAAAAGACAGTTTGTAACTTATGTTCCCACATCTGTCACTGCCCATCACTAACCCAATAAAGCCTGAAAAATATCCTAAAACAAGAAGGTGCTCCTTCAATTCTGAGGCCTGTGGAAGAGTCAAAAAGCGCATATGGGCCACAAGTGGCATATTTCTAAAAACTGCATAATAAGGAGATTCATTATTGAGTTGCAATTTCTTGGTAAAATCTACGGGGTTCCAAGAATAATGAACAAAAATGGGAATCTGCAAAAAAGTAAAAATTTTGAAATTTCACCTTCGCTTTTCCATTCATTTCTGCGAAATACTAGAGGGTTAATAAACTTCCTAAATGCTGTTTTGACTATGTTAAGGGTTAGTTTTCTGAAATGGAGTCATTTATGGGGTTTCTAACATACAAGCCCCTCAAAACCACATCAGAAGTGCCCTTTGGTTCCCAAAAAAATCTGTTCTGCAAATTTTCTTGAAAATGTTAAAAGGGTACTAAATTTCAAAGCCCCCAAATGTCTAAAAAAATAATAGTATTTTAAAAAAAATCATCCCAACACAAAGTAGACATATGGTAATGTTCTTTAATTTACTATTTTGTTTGGTGTGACGTTCTTGCACACAGAAATTTTAAACTTTGACAATGGCAAATTTTTCCAAATTTTCACAACATTTCAATATTTTTCACACCTAAACAAGGATTTTATCAACCAAAATTAATTGCTAAATTAAAGCACAATATTTCACGAGAAAACAATCTCTGAATCACATGGATAGGTAAAAGTATTGAAAAGTTATTGACAGATAAAGTGGCACATGTAAGGGCTTGGTCCTATTGTAAAAAATGTTGTTTCTAACAGACATTTGTTCTTCACAATTGTCAAGAGTGGCTCAAGGGTGATGGTGCTGTCAGAAACAGGAATAGGTAGGACACTGTTAATGAACACATATTGCAAAATGACTTGTTTTTGCAAGATCTTTAACATAGCATAATCCCTTGAACAACCCTTTTAATAAAATTTAAAAAAAAGAGAAAAAAGACATGGGGGATTCCATCCTTTTTTAAAAATTTTTTTTCTAAATTAAATTCAAAAAAACTTGCAGGTGCAAAATAGGGTAAAAAATTCCTCAAATTTGAAACAAGGGAGAAAAGGGAAACTTACCAATTAGATTATTCAGAGGACATGAGTATGGAGCACAGACAAGAACAAGAAAATTTCCTCCAGCACTTTGAGAAAAAATGAGAAAAAGAATCCAAAAAAAGGGGCACCTGGGGGGAACAGGAGCTTTAAACCACCAGTTTTTTCCAAGTAAACCAATTGGTCCGCACTCATACGGGGGGCAAGCGCTCCCGGGTCTTGACTGTGACTGAAAGGGCTGGAGGCTTACCTCACATTTCCCTTCCGCACTCTGCTTCAGCACGACTTTTTTCGTTGCTGATCATAAGGGAAATTTTTACCGTGTTAATAGATGAGACACACCGGGGCTCCACCGCACCCCTGAAGTCGGCCCGGGCAGCGGACCTCCTTTTTTAACAGATGGCTGACGGCAGACGGGCTCTCACCTTTTTGGGGCAATCAGGAGAGTTCAATTTTTTCCAATCAATTTTGAAAAAGATGATTTCGTGGGGTTAAATAGTGTCAAAAAGGCCCCCGGCTGGACAAAAATTTGCACAATTTCTGGGCGGAATCACATGGGGTCGCATCTTTGATCTCCAGGGGAGTCGCCCCAAATCACTGAAGAGGGGTTTTGGGAGAAAAAAATGAAACCTTTAAATTTGTTTGGGCTGAATCACTTCAAAGCCAGGAGGGCAAATGTTTTCTCAAACTAAAATTTTTTTGGGGATTTTTAGGACATTTGATTACTTAGGGTGTGCGGACGAATTAACACATCACACGTGTAAAAAATACCCTTTTTAAAAATGCAGGAGGGGTATATGTTGTTTGTTTTCACACTTGAAAAAAAGCAAAAGAAAATTTAAAACTAAAATAAAAATTCCCAAAAAAAATTATTAAACAAATGTCAGTTACCAAAAAATATACTAAATGACAGTCACTGTACAAAATAGCCAGTGCCCTTTGTGATCTGTGGGCAAACAGGTTCAGGGTCATTCTGCGGTACGGACAGGGATATCAATGTCCATGAAACTAAAATGGGGGTTGAAAGACTCCTTTTTTTCGGCACTTTTTAAATCTGGGGGGCCCTCCGTGACCCCGCAGGTATAATGTCCAGTTTTTAACTAAAATGGTGGTTAAAGACCCTTTTTTTTCCGCCTTTTTAAATCTGGGGTCATGCAGGGTTTGGGCTCATCTGCGTTTCCAGGGCAGGGATATTTAATGCCAGTTCAAGAAAATGATGGTTCAAAATACGCCTTCTGGCACTTTTTAATTGTGGTCAGCAGTTTAAGGGTCAGCGTGGTGCAAGACAGGATAGTGAATGGGTGTGTTTTTTTTTCTGTGGCTTTTATAACCAAGTGTTGTTGCCTAAGATGAGCACGAAACCATTTGACTGTTGTGAATTTTAAATTTCAGCTTTCCGCCCGTTTGGGTGTAAATGAAGGTTTGTTCTTCTCCCATAAACTTTAATGGTCATGGTCGATAAATCTATATCGACAATCACTGATATCTTTTGATTATTGCCGATTGACTATCAAACCCGATGACGATAGTCATTAATGCTCACCCACTATTTTAAGGGGTATTCAAATTTTGAAACAGAACAGGTGTTTCATAAAATTAATTCAACATTATTAACCATAAGAGAGGCAAAAATGCAAACTGACTTATGCGAACTTCGCCATCTTTCTGCACAAAAACATTCACCCTTGCGCAAAATGAGAAAAATCAATAATTTTTCCCCCATGTCTCCAGTTCAGGGACACTCCACATGTCCACCCTAGATTTGGGCTGCCCTGAAACCCCAAAGGAGAAGACATGGGCAATTTTGCACATGACAGGCCTATTTTGCTGAAATACACACATGCGACAATTGTACATGGTTTTTGACAATATTATAAAACCCCCAAAAAGGGGACCCACTTAGAACGATCACCCCCTAAGGAACATTTTAAAGGGTGTAATCAAATTTTGAACAGACGGTTGTTTCATAAAATTAATTCACAACATTATTATGCAAAGAAAGGCAACAAATGCAGACTGACATTTATGCGTAATTCGCCATTTTACCACAAAACAGTGGCACCCTGCGCAAATTGAAAAATCAGATTTCAATTTTCTGCCATGTCTCCCCTTCTAGGGACCCCCCCAAAATTCACCCTGGGATTTGGCTGCTCCCTGAAACACGCCGGAGAGAACATAGCAATTTATTCCATACACCCTATTTTGGGCTGGAATACACAGCATTCCTGAAAATTTGGGCACAGCGTGATGTGAAAATATTAAAAACACCAAAGTGACCACACTTTAGAATGTACCCCCTAAAACATTTAAGGGGTGTAATTCAATTTTGAACAGATAGGTGGTTTCAAAAATCTTCACACATATTGGTGGATTACAAAGGCAAAAATGCAAACTGACATTTTTCCGGACGAGCCATGTTACCGCACAAAATCGGGGGAGAAGGTTGTGCTTCATAATGGGTGCAATAAAAATATAAAAGAATGTTCCAACATAACTATAGACGTGTGGTACATTTGAATTCTTTCATGCGAGGCCGCTTGTCAGGGCAGGTTCGCAATGATAGGTTGTATCTTTCTGTTTCCCTTCTGTAGCAAACCTGATTTTTTTTTTGTTGTTCCTACCTTTTGCCATGGAGGGATTCATTGGAAATGTGACCGGGGTACATACGGGGGACGTCGGTAACCAGAAGTGCGGGGCCCCCCCTGGTTCCCAAAACGAGCGTTTTATTCCTCTCTTGGAAAGGTAAATACTTCCCTCGGGGCCTGTACAACGTAAAGGAATAAAGTGGTTGTACATGGGCCATTTGCACATGTGCACGGCTGCTTTTTGTACACACTTGGGTTTTCGTGTTGGCACGGGTACGGCTTCACAACTGTCGTACAGTCTACTCCTCCCATGTCAATTGTAATCCAGAATACGTCGGGTTTGTGGGGGCGTACCACTGTACCTCACAGGGCAGGGTAGTGCGGGTCAGTGACAGGTGACAATACAAGGAGTCCCTCTTACCTTGTATTTCCCAACAGCGGCACCATTTGGATTGGGACCTGCTTCGCCCCTTTGGGGGCAATTGGCCACAAAGGTTTTGAGTCCCCTCGGGGTTCTTTCTCACTGTGCCGCAGGCTGCGGGTACGTTCGCAGCTGAGGACTTAAAAAGGAATTGCTGGTGAAAAGTTTACCACATAGAGGGGGTAACCTTTATCCAGCATGGTGCACAAAACCCACACTATTTTCCACTAATCTTTAGGGAAGGGGGCATTCAGGGGCACAATTTGGCTGTCCTTCCCTTCGTAAACTCTGAAGCTGTAAGTGTACCCGGAGGTACTCTCACACAGTTTTATAAAGTTTAACCCCGTATCGTTTCTCTTTTTCTGGGCAGGTACTGGTGAAATTTGAGCCTGCCCTTTGAAGTGTAAGGAGGGGACTCGCTACACAAATAAATTCTCAGGGGTGTAGACCACTTAAAATTTGGCACTGAAATGGGGGATAACAGGCCGAACTTTATTTAACGTCATAAGTGGGGCTATCACGGGGTGGGCACAGTGAATTATCTGCATAATGCAAGAATTTTTGTATTTGTTCAAACGCTTCCGGGGCATTTAGTGCCGGTAAAATGGAGGGGCTATAAAATACGTCAGCATTCCAATATTGCGACCTTTGGGCTCTTCAAATATGCCCATGTGGAGAAGAAGGCTCAAAAGGTCATCATCTCTGCAGCATCTACGGGGTCCATGTGCAGAATGAGGACGTGGGTTCAGGCCAAAAAACTGCTGGCATAGAGGTTAGTCTGTGCCACCATGACATCTACCATTCCTCAAGAAAAAGACTTTAAAAAAAATCGAATTCAGTGAGGCCTGTAGTGTGTCGATACGGACTCCAGGGTGACCACAAAGTCAGCGATTTGTGGTGGGAAATTTTCTGGGGCGGTAAGTCATATGGGGTCACTACTTGGGGGGTCACCTCTTCTGACCTACGGGCGTCTACGGGAGGGACCCTCATCAGTTTGGGGGAGGGCTCGGAAAGATTCGAACAAGACGAACCCAGTAAACCCTCATCCGAATCACTGACGGACTCGCTATCCTCGGCCAGGATAGCGTACGCCTCCTCCGCTGAGTAGCGTCTCTGGGAAGACTTGGACATTTTTATTTTCTTTCGAAGGGGCGGGTAAAGTGTAGGTGCTTTCACACGTGTTCTGTGCAGGGGGGGGTGTATGTTTTGCTTCAAATCTTGTTTTGGAATTAAATTGTACAAAAAAAGGGAAAATTATAAAAAAAAAACAAAAAACAAAAAAAAAGACTGTAAAAAAAAAAACCTAAACCCCCAAAAATTAATTAACGGACGTCAATAAAAAATTATGAAGCGTCCGTTACTTGAAACAAATAAAAAAAATTAAGTTAAATTTTTAAATCCCTCCCCAAAAAAGAAAACTTTTCTGCGCAAAAAAACTGAGCGTAAATCAGTGACGTGTGTCACTGATTAGTGCTCAGGAGCAGCAGAACAGCTAAAAAAAAATTAACCCTGTACTAACAAACTAGCTTGGATGCTGATCAGTGATGTAAATCACTGGTCAGCACTCATCAGTCACAGGGCACACAGCTGCGGGGTCAAAGAAAAAAAATACCCCACTTCAAAAAAAAAAAAAAATCAGACGCTGATTAGCGATGCGTAACTAATCGCCGCTGATGAGAGCAGTGGTTACGCAGCTATTGGTGTAACCAGTGCGCAAAAAAAAAGTAAAAAAAAAAATTTCAAAAAAAGTATGAAAAAAGGCTTTAAAAAAAAATAAAGGAAAAAAAAAGTCTGTACCCCAAAAAAAAATGCTGATTTAGTGAAAAAATCACTAATCGGCAGTCAGAGGACAGGAAGCTGAAAGCTGTCCTGTTTCTTCACACAAACACAGACAGCTCATTCAGCCATTGCACCACCAACGATCAGGACGCACAGACGAGCTCCACAGGGTAGCACAACGATCCACTGGATCACCAATTTACAGTTATCTAATGGATTTAACAGCCACTAGACCACCAGGGACAGGTACGAACAGCACGGGCACAGCTCTGCTTGCTTTTCCTGAACGGAATGGCGGCGCAGGGCGGTACCACTACTACCGCCCCATTTTCTCACGGATGGTGATTGGTGCTGTCCTAAACAGCAACAATCACCATCGATCGCTGTGCCAGCGGCCACCGGGAGGCAGCCATATTTGAAAATGTGGCCATTGGCTGTTCTGATTTGAAGAGCCAATGGCAGCGATCGCCGATGCGGGGGGGCTTCGCTGCATGCCTGCGCAGTGAGGGAAGACGGTCTGCTTTCAGGAACAGCAGACATCTTCCCCCGGTCTCCGCAACTTTTTTGCGGTGGCCGGAGTTTGCCAGGGCGTATCCATACGTCCAGGTGCATTAGCCCCCCAAAACGACCTGGACGTATGAATACGCCCAAGGTCGTTAAGGGGTTAATGATGTCGCTACATCTTGTATTACTTATACCTCATGTAAACCTGTATTATCTAATAAAATTGATTAAAAGAAATCCCACAGTAGAAAATCTGTGCAGTGTAGACTACAGCATGGATATTTTATTGTGGGCTGTGGGCACTAGGTTACAGTTGGATTTTTGTGGATCTTAAATACCGAATCCGCTTAAAAATCTGACTGTAATCCTGTGCTGTGTAGACATTAGCCTTTTCTCTAATAAGAATTTTTCTTTGATAAAACGGCAACTTTGTATCTATCAATCTTTGGCCGCAAGAAACAGTTGTTGCATTATGTCTGATGAATGAAATAACGTACTGCTTTAGATAATACGACTGTCGCACTCCAGTCTATCCACAGAGACGGGAAACTTAAATTGTGATTAAGTGAGAGATTCGATTTTAATAGTGGAAAGTTACTAAGTTGATGCAAAATCAAAGATCTGTTTAATTGTGCTGAAAATTGAACAGGAAAGGCGTTTATAGGATTTTACTGTGTTTCCCATGATGGCTCCCAACATACACATCTAAAGAGACTCGCATGACAAAGTAGTCTACACTATTCTATACAATTGGATGCTGTAAAAATAAAATATACCACACTGTATTGGCGACTGTTGCCATTGTATGTCATCTGATAAATTTGTCATTATCGCTATGCAAATACCATAATAGGTGCTACTGTATGGCAGCTCTCATGGCTTCTATTAGTACACATCTACTAAATAACAGAGCTCATTAAAACAACCTAGGCTAAGGTAGAAAATGTATGTATACAGTCGATGTACGTGTCAGAATATCTCCCAGCGCATGTGTTGAGTGTAGCCATAGGCTCTGACTCCTGAAGAAGGGGTTGGTAGCAGGCCACTACTGAAACATAACAAAAACAATGTATACTTTGCTGTACTTTGGTGTATCTACTTCCTGCCATTCCCATTGACATCACCACTCATTAATCGTTTACATCTGAGCAGTTCTGTCAAGGGAATCTCATTTGAAATTTAAAACCCCTAAATGGCTGCAGTGATCATGCACTGTTTGCAGCAGCCGGAAATAAACTGACTTGTTTGGACATGACCCAAAGCTGCAGCACTGTAATGACGGCAAGTGCAAAGGTATATATGTATATTTTTTATATTTATTTGTTTTGCAATATTTGTTTAAAGCTAAATAAAAAACAAAAGAGAAGTACTTGGACAACCTATTAAACTTCCATGCTCTGTTGCGTTTTTTGCAGTTTAAATGCTGAATCATCAAACTTTTTGATTTTATCTTTCAGCTTGGTCCAGTGGCTTAAACATAGCCGAAAGGAATACTGTGAATTATGCAAGCACAGATTTGCCTTCACACCAAGTAAGTTTCCTTAGCTTTTGTTTTTGTTTCTTCGACATACACGCTTAAACATAAAAACTGTAAACTTAAAAGGCTCTTTATTGAACTACTTGCCAAACCACCTACAAGCGATAAATGTCCAGGCGGTGACAGTTTATCGATGTACATACATCACTATTCTCCTGGCTTCTTATTCCCTGATTTGGCTGGGGCTTGCTAGTTAAAGATCCTGCTGTCTCTTTTCAGACCCAGATCAGCTCTATTGTAAGTACTGGGTTTTTCTCCTGTATTTTCACTGTAACTGAGGCTTCTATATCAACCTCAGTTGCAGGGGAAATCCAGAAGGTGAAGAGAAAAAAAAAACCTGTAAAAATAAGATAGTAAAACCACACAAAATAAAATATATATATATATATATATATATATATATATATATATATATATATATTATATATATAATATATATATATATATATATATATATATATATTATATTTTTTTTTTTTAAATATATGAAACAGACCAATTTTAGTCCTGCTTTTGACTATCTTAAAACTATTATATCTACTCTTGTATCATATATAAATTCACAATTACACAACTTATTTTAGTGCCACTTTTGCTATAAAAAAGATAAATATGAAAAAAATCGAATGTAAAAATAAAGCAGAATTGCTTAAGATTGGTCAAATAATTAGTAGAACAATAGTGTGTGAAAAAGCATTAAAGAATGCAAACCCTCCTGTATTAAGGAAAATGTGCCAGGCCTGTAAGTGTGGGGTGTAAACTGCTTTGTGAGGAACTGATTAAGATTATTCTACTAGTTTAAGGTAGTCCCTGAATGGGCCTGTGGTTTGTGATGATAGTTTAATCCTACTTCTATGTCAAAGAACAAATTAAATTTTATCTATGAAACTAAAATTGCCAAAATCAGTAGGTAATTCTTTCTTGTGAAATAGTATTGGGGGAAGACAGCATTGTGTGAGGCTGACACTTGGCCATTTTTTTATTGGCCTAGCGTCAGCCTCTTAGGGACAGGGCCTATACCCACGGTGCTGTGCCCCCCAATGACTTCAACAAGAAAAGGATTTTGTAGTGAACAATTTTTTTTTTCTCACTCCTGGAAAGAGAGAAATTATAAAATGAATACAAAAAAAATATTAATCTAGTACCACCTGGCTCACTACAGGAACACCTTTTGTGCTTCCTGAATGCCAGTACTCGTGCCATAAAATGCTCAAATGATACAAAATGTAAGCTTAGAAAACCCACCTTGCTTCTATTTCCTATAACAGTTTGAAGAGGTGTACCACCACCATTGACTTTGATGGCATATATTGGTGGGGTATGCCATCAAATTGTGGTAGGTGCAGGTCCCACTGTTGGGATCCACACCTATCTGGAAAGTGGACCCCTGAAAGTCTTGGCTCAGAATGGAGATCCAATTGTGCTTGAGAACAACTTCACAGGTTCATGGCATATTCCATTGCTATTCCATCAAAGTGCATGGTGGGCACACCCCTTTAACCAACATATATAGTTGATTAAATTTTGTACTAGGTTATGGTACCTTCATGTACAGATGTCACATACATGCCAAGCAAGGGTTGCATGTTAAAAATGTCAATATTGATTTGTGTTCAGGGCTGTAGATGCTGTTTTGGGCAGCAAATAATGTGCACATATTTTGTATCATTAGATTCAAAAGAATGAAAGGATTATATTAGGCGATTCAGTTTTTCAAACACCTGTAAATGTGTAAGTGGACTAGGAAATCATTTTTTCCACCCTTATATAAAATTATATAACTAATAATTTGGTATTGGAGAAATTGTGAAAGAATACTATATGAAACAAAAATTAGAACAGTTACCTATTGGATTACGAGGATCTCCCAAAATGCCCTCTAATTTGTGGTAGTATGTGTGTTTTTGCTTTTTTTTTTTTTGTCGCGGATTAAATAGTGGGGAACAATATAGTATGTGATCAGAGGGGGAAGGTGTTGGGGTGTCAATAGCTGTCCTAATAACCTGGAAACTTAGTGTGGGCTTCTGGGCTATTTGTGACATCACCACGAGTTGGTAATTCAGTACAGTATGGGCATGTACTGCACTGTATTACACAAACGATCTAATGATCGCTCAGTGTCGTACCCTATGTGGACAAGCAGGGCTGTGGAGTCTGAGTTGGTGCCCATTTTGCAGCAGTCTGAGTCGTTAAAAAATGGGCCGACTCCGACTCCCAAGATATATAATAAATTAGTACAGTTAGTTCAGTGCTGTGACGAGCAAAATAAATTGGGTCTTGCCAGTGCTACTGCTCCCATATTTTCAGCCTCATCACATGAGGAGTGTAATTGATGACATGGAGCAGGCAAAGCGTTATTGCGGGGAAAAAGATCCCGCTCCCATAGTAAACAAATCAACCAGATTTCAGCAAAATTTTTCACTTCATATTTAAAATTTATTAAAGTTTATTTTACATTGAAAAGCAAAAGGGTAACAATGTTTTGAACTTGTGACTTTCAGGCTCTATATCTCACCATTCATGTGAGACCCCCATCATTTTATAGACAATCATCTTGCCTCTCCAACATAACTCTTACCTTCAACTATTTAGCATCTACTTAGTTCTGTAGATTCTTATCATGTAACTGCATTGTTACTGTTTTGCTCCTGGTGGATGGACAATCTTTTTCTTCTTGTTACTACAAATTCCAACCTGTCCTCACATTCCCTAATAGCTCAGTGTGTTCTTAGACTGATTTCCAAGTGAAAGGTCACTGGTTCGAGCACAAATGAAGATTTCCCAATAAAAGAGGAACGGCATCATCCAGCTTACCGATAGCGTCTCTGGGCCAAGAATATTGCCAAACTGCATCATGTAAGGCCCTGACAGCGGGAAGAATATGAAATGAAGTCCGTCCAAAGCCACGAGGTGACGTCCAGGAGAAATATCAGAGTCAACAAGTCGCTCATCACAAGGTCGATCAGTTTTGACGCCACAGACACGGCGGTGGAGGTGGCTCGTAGGTTTCTTAAGGTGAAAAATCACAGATACCCATGCAAAATGGGCGCTTTCAATGGTTGGGAAATGTGGCTGAAAAAACCTGAAGAAGCCTCGATTCAGTTCGTTATAAAAAGGGGTTGATACGATTTTGCAAAAAGTATGAAAAATGGAAAATTTGGAAACGGGGGATTTGGAGCGATGAGATGAAAGTCAATAGACCGGACTCTGATGAGGGGAATCGGAAGAATCAAGGGAAAAGGGGGTGAACGGATCGAGAAGCTGGAAGAACCGTCAGGTTCGGTGGCGGAAGCCTGATGATATGGAGTTGTTTCACAGCCAAAGATGATGGTATTGCCAGGATCAATTTTTGGCTCAATGCTGAGTATATGGAGACCTACAAGTGAGTTATTTCATTACTCAGTGTTTTGGGTTGAAAAGGACGACATGGGTTTCCCCGCAGGGAACGCCCCCGAAGCGGACTTCAAGGGGGGGAGAAGGAAGGGTTTAAATGCCCATGAATAGAGTGCTGTATTGGCCCCATAGCCCCCCAGATCGTCCTAATCCAAAGTGGGTTGATTTGAAAAAAAACCGGGATCGGGTTTTTGGTCAAGACAGGTTTGATTGATCCGAGCCCGGGGGGGGTTCGGGCCCAGTTAAAACCCAAATTTTGTTTTTAGGGCAAAACAGTAAAATGCAGTAATGTCAAGAATTGCAGAACTAAGCGATGCTAAATACTAAAAAATTGTATGTATAAGTAGGAAAGTGATTGTCTATAAAATATGATAGATCTGTAAAAGTATAGTGGAGGTGAAATGTGGACCCAAAAGTCAAAAGTTAAAAAACATTACCATTTTTTTGTCAGTGTGTTTTTTACCTAAATGTTGTTTATTTACCATAAGGTGAAAAAAAAGCTGATGTTCCCCTTTTATAAGAAAAGTTACATTAAAGGGGAGTATCGCTTTTTGTTCTTTTGTTTTCTTGTGCTCTAAAGTTCTCAGCCCCTTTTACAATTAGGGGCCCCCCCCCTTTTTTTTCTTCCCCTCCAAAAAGTGGGCGTTTTTAAAGGAGTTGTCTCATTAAAAGCTTTCACTGCTTAAAGGAAAGGAGAAAAGGGTTTTTTTGAATTCAGGGGGTGCTTTTGTTCCCTCTTCTCCCCCCTCTTCCCCCCCCCTCACACAAGCAGCCTCCTCAAATTTAAAAAGGGGGGGGGGGGGGGGCGGAGGGGGTTTGCTGCCGGGGTTAAAACCGTGTTGCCTGCTGGGTCTGTGCGGGGCTCTTGCTGCTAGATCAGCGTTTTCAGCCCACGGAGAAGCAGAGGAGGGCTGATCGGGGAGTGTGGAGAGGTTGTGAAGCTGTGATTGCTAATGCAGAGCAGAGGGATTTAGTTTTTTTCCCCCCCTGCGTAGCATACAAATTCCCCACTCTCCAGAAACAAAAAAATTTCCGTCAAACAGCCCGGGAGCTGTGAAATGTTAATATAATCACAATGTGTCACTAATCAGCGAGCGAAGCGATCACAAGCCTCCCCGGTTTTTCTATTTATTGTCACACTCCACAGACACTTATGTTTTGTAACACACAGGGCTGTGTCGCCTCACCTCTGTCTCCTCAATTGTGTAGAGGCAGGAGGAAGGGCAACACAGGGTTTCCGCACACGATACAGAAGCATTCTGTGGGAGGGGGGGTCTGTGCTCCTTCCGTATTCTAAGTGATAGCCGCCTGCAGCCCGGGGATTTAAAAATTTAACGGTCGGGTGCTATAGAATTTGAGAAGTGATTAATTACTAACGGGATAAAACCAAAATCAGTAGGCATTTTTTAATGAAATATATTGCAAAGCTGCTTGTTTTTTAAAGTATTTTAATTAAAACCCCAATCATTGTAGCGAGCAACCCTTAAAAATGATGACATATCCCCCTTCATGTTCATGCCGCTCCCGAGGCTCCCCCCCCCGAGTCCCCAAAGCCCGTGTTTTTCCCAATGCAGTTTATTTTGTAAGTTTTTTTAATACCACAGGTTTTAGTCTAGACAATCTTCTATGAACTCTCTTCTCACCGCTGGAGGTTTGTTACATTTGAATCCAGTCTTCTTAGATATCCCTGTTTTGTTTTGTGTGGGGGGGGGGAGGGGGCAGACAGAATGTAAATTGGTAGAGTCATCAGCCAATGACATGAAAGGAGGAGGAATCCGACCATCCCTGGGGAAAATGTGTTTACAGAAAAAGAAGATAAGGGATTCTGTGAAAACAAGGGAAGCTTTGCTAATGAATCCAATTGCAAAGGCTTGTTTTCATGTCCCTTATTTGAAACCATTTAATGAAATGATACAACCCCTTTAAACATGTGCCATGTATGAGGAGTCGGAGCTTTGGCTTACCAACTCCACAGCCCTGTGGACAAGTAGATTGAATGTTAAAAAAAAATAAAAAGAAAAAAAAAAAAGCGCTGCACACAAAAAGTAAAAACACACATCACCCTTTTCCCATTAAAAATGAATTGTCCCAAAAAAGATAAAAAATAGGACACATTTGGTATCGCCGCAACGTGCAAAACAACCTGGTCATGTTATTTAACCTGCAAAATGAACGGCGTCAAAATTAAAAAAAAAAATGACAGAATTGCTTCCTGCAACACGTAAAAGGAAATAAAAAAAAGCGATCTAAAACGAATGTAAACCACACAGTGGTACCGATTTAGAAAACTTTTTATCATCCCGCAAAGAACACCAAAAACCTTCCATTGATCTGTATGTGTAAAAATGTTATGGCTATTAGAACAAAGTAATGCATAATAAACATTGTTTTACACAATAAAAACACTTTTTTGTTTTCAGTGCTACATCTTAAAATAAAGATATAAATTGGCTATCACTAATTGTTTCACTGTACAGAGTTAAACTAACATGTCTTGCAAGCTGCACAGTGAGTGCTATAAAAAATAAAATAGATGCGATTTTACGCACATTCAGCTGAGAATGGCTGTTTACGGCGTGTCAACGGAAGCAGAGCTTCCCAGCCAGCCTCCCACACTGGTACCTGCCAGACCTTAAAAAAACCTGTCACATGTTTTTGCCCCCCTGGCTAGGACAGAACAAGGTGTGTCGAATGCTGTTTCCAGCGCTGTGTCCCTTACTTAAAGATGTGGGTTTTCGTGTATTTAATCTCAAATCGCAGTTTTCAGTCGGGGCATTTTGAAAAGTCCCTTTAATGTGTTTTTTTCAAACCCCGGGGGCCCAAACGGAGGCTAGCCCCGCCCACCTCAACTGACAAACCTATGACTTTGAAAAGGGAAAAAATGGAATAACTTCAGGGGGGGAGTGTCTTTTTGGCCCGGGGCTAAAAACCCATCATGAAAAATTTAAAGGGGGAAATGCTCTAAAAAAACAGCTCTTTTCGAATTAGGGGCACAGTGTGGGAAACGAAAGTCTGACATTAGTTGTTACCTCGGGGAAGGGGGCACAACCTTTGACAGGTTCCCCTTTTAAGCCCTGAACATTGTGTTCTTACAAGGGGAGGCCCCCTTAGCTTTTAATTTCGTTGGGGCAATCCATCATAGCATTGAACGCCCCAAAAAAAAATACATTTTCCCTTTTAAACCTTTAAAAAGCCCTAAAACAAACAAACGAAACCTATTTAGTCTAGTCACCCACAAATCAAATTTTAAACATAAAAACCTTACTAATAAATACATTCCCATCTTTCTTTCGGATGAATTATAGAAAATTATATCTTTGGGTATATCATGCAATGTTGTGTCACCTACAATATGGTTTTAAATTAACAAAAAAAAGGCTTAATGGGGTTTTTCATTTGGTTTGGCCCATTTTTACTTTCCTTTTTATAAAAAACAAAAAAAAAAATTCAAGTTGTTTCCTTATTTAAAAAAAAAAAAAAAATCCAACATTCCTTTAATTTAAAACCCAAATTAAATTAATAAAGTGGAGTGTATTAATTATTTCCCCCAGGAAAAAGAAAAACTAGAAGCGGCAATATTTAAAAATTAAAAAAAAGGAAAATATTTTAAGTGGAGCCAAGCTTTATTAAACCGAAAAAAATTTTAAATTTTTTTTTTGAAAAATATTCAAAACACAAAAAGGGAAAATTGGAAGAAGGTCCTCACGAAAAAAAAACCTTTGGTATTTATTTGATAAATTCCACAATTATAATAAAAAAGGACATTTCCTTTTTTTCTTTTATTTTCCCCCCCGGGGGTTTTTTAAAAGGACAACATAAAATTACCAAAAGGAGGGTTGATTTTCGAAAAATTTTGGGAATTTTTCCATTAAAAGGGGTTAAACTTTTCATAAAAAGGGGTATGGGGGGGGGTTTTGGGGAGGCGGGCTTTTAACATTGAAAAAAGGCCGAAAAAACAAAGGTGCTCTATGGAAAACCGGCAGACCCCCCAAAGAAATTTTCCATCCGCATTTTTTTTGGGCCCCCCAAAGGTATTTGTCCCTGGGAAAACCACCCAATAGACCCAAAAACATTGTTTAGGGAATTAAAGTCATTTTTATTTGCATTAAAATAGGAACCAAGTGGGCCCGAAAGGGGCCCTTACCCCTGTGTCACACAGCCAAAAGCAGTTTTCATTCATGTTCCTGTCTTTTCCGGGGGCGATGGCGTGATTATCATATAGTCAATATTCAAAGATCGAAATTACTCTGATTGAGCAGAGATGTTTATTTTAAAGCCCAGAGATGCTTCGAGCTAAAGTAAACAGGGTAATAGTCCCTTTCTTTGTGAGATAGGTACTTAAAGCTGCTGTTTTTGATTCATTTTGAAACCCATTTTGCATTGTTTATGAATGTAAAAAGGGTTTTACTAAAAAATTTTGCCCCTTATGATAAGTCCCCTGAGGGACAAAACTTAACCCTTACCCCACCTGGACATATGGGTACGTCCAAGTGCCGGTATGGGGCTGTGTAGTGGGATCACAGCTACATGGCCAATGGGTGTTGGCTGCTAATCGCAGCTAACACTTGGTGGTTACAGCGCGGGAGAAATCTGCAAAATTTTTTTAAAAATTAATCAAAACCTGTTTAATTAACCCTGTTTAATGTTTGGGGGAGGGCGAAAAGTGTAAAGATGGCCACGGTTAAAATTTGATGAGAATCGGTGCCGTGCACCGGTCCACACTTCAATCGGGGCACCCTCAGGCTCCCAATTGGTTAACAGGGCAGCTGGAAGCCTTGTTGTCCCGCCATGTCTCTTTTACTACTTCGTGCCCCCGGCAGGAAGTAGTAAAACCGCCATCTTTGTACACCCTAATTTCAGGGGTGCAACAATGCATTAGGCTGTACTGTATAAATGATCGCGCCCCTTAATGGTGAAGTTCAAATCACCCCCCTTTTGCCATTTTACAAATAATAAAAATAAAATAATAAGTTACACATATTTGGTATCGCTGCATCCAAAAAAGATCGATCTATTAAAATACAACATAATTTACCTGTACACTGGACACCATAGAAGAAAAAAAGTTCCATACGCCAAAATTGTGGTGGTTTTTTTTGTCATTTCACGTCCAACAACATTTGGAATAAATTGAATCAAAAAAGTCCCACATATTCCAAACTGGTAGCAAAAAAAAAAATAATTCAGCCCGCAAAAAATTAAACCCCTTTAAGTCCGTTTGTCCCCCCACAATTTTTAAAAATAGAAAATATTTAGCTTTTTTTTTTTTTACGGTACCAAAAGAAAAACGAAAACTGTACATGTTTGGTGTTGGCGGATGATATAAATAGGAAAAGATAACCAATTTTTACCTAAGTTGAAGCCGTAAAAAAAAAAACTCCCCCAGAATGGCTCAAGTACAGTTTTTTTTTTTTTTTAAATTTTTCCCCCCCTTAGATTTTTTTTGCTGGTTTTCAGTTTTCAGTATGGAATAAGAATAACATATTAGAAAGTACACTTGTCTGCAAAATAAAAGCCCTCTTGTTATGTAGGTGAAAAAATAAAAAAATGTATCTTTGGGAAGGCGAGGAGGGAAAAAACGAAGAGCCACAGTTTTTTTTTTTTCTTATTCAAAAGGGTTTTATTGAACCAAAAGTAAACACAGATAAGAGAAGAAAAATTGCAAGCGATAAGTATGTTTGAAATCTATCAGATAATAAAACAAAACGGTATACATGTCAACACACAGGGG
>JAODAL010055606.1:0-23841 GCA_025379985.1 Phyllomedusa bahiana
CATGCAGTCTTAGTGGGAATACAGGGCGGCTTAGGGTGTATACAGCAGGTTTAGGGGGTATACAGGCAGGCTTAGGGGGTAAACAGACGGCTTAGGGGGTATACAGGCGGCCTAGGGGGTATACAGGCGGCGTCACATATTACCCCAGGGGTCTACAGCAGGCTTAGGGGGGTAAACAGCAGGCTTAGGGGGTTAAACTGGCGGCACCTTCAGGGGGTATACGGCAGGCTTAGGGGTGTATACCTAGCGGCCTAGCTAAGGGGTAAACACAGCGGCTTAGGGGTTTACAGTACTGGCTTAGGGGGTATACATCCGCGTCCCCACCCCACTATACTGGGGTATATGGAGCAGGTGTTAGGGAGGTATACTCAGGCAAGGGGGAATTGTCAGGCTTAGGTAAACAGTCGCTTTGTTGTTAAACAGGCCGGCTTAGGGGTGCAATACAGCAAGGCTTAGGGAAGTATCACAGGCGGCTTAGGGGTAATACAGCGGCTTAGGGGTATACAGGTCGGCTTATGGAGGTAGTACTTTCAGGCTTAGGGGGTATACGGCAGCATTAGGGGGTATATGGCAGGCTGTTAGGGGTAAACCCACGCGGCTTCTGGGGGTAAACAGGCGGCTCAGGGGCTATACAGCAGGCTTAGGGATTATACAGGCGGGTTAGGGGGTAAACAGGCAGGCTTAGGTGGTAAACAGGAGGCTTATGAGTAAACATGTGGTCTTAGGGGTGTATACAGTCAGGCTTAGGGTTTTATACAGGCAGGCATAGGGTGTATACAGCAGGCTTATGGGGTATACAGGCAGGCTTAGGGGGTATACAGCAGGCTTAGGGGGTATACAGGCAGGCTTAGGGGGTATACAGCAGGTTTAGGGGGTACACAGGCTGGCTTAGGGGGTAAACAGATGGCTTAGGGGGTAAACAGGCGGCCTAGGGGGTATACAGGTGGCTTAGGGGGTAAACATGTGGATTAGTGGGTATACAGCAGGCTTAGTGAGGGGATATACGTGCAGGCTTAGGGTAAAACAGCAGGCTTAGGGGTGATACACAGGCATAGGGGGTATACAGGGTGGCTTCGGGGGTATACAGCAGGCTTAGGGGATATACAGCAGGTTTAGGGAGTATACAGGCGGCTTAGAGAGTAAACAGGTGGCATAGGGGGTATACAGCAGGCTTAGGGGGTATACAGGCAGGCTTAGGGGTATACAGCAGGCTTAGGGGGTATACAGGGAGGCTTAGGGGGTATACAGCAGGCTTAGGGGATATACAGCAGGCTTAAGGGGTAAACAGGCGGCTTATGGGGTAAACAGGTGGCTTAGGCGGTATACAGGCGGCTTAGGTGGTAAACAGGAGGCTTAGAGAGTTAAAACAGTGTGTTTTTTGCTTAGGGGGTATACAGCCTCTTAGGGGGTATCAGGCAGGCTTAGGGGTATACAGCAGGCTTTAGGGGTATACAGGGATGCTTAGGGTATACATCAGGACTTAGAGGGTATACAGGTGGCTTACGGGGTATACAGCAGGTTTAGGGGGTATACAGGCAGGCTTAGGGGGTAAACAGACGGCTTAGAGGGTATACAGGCGGCCTAGGGGGTATATAGGCAGGCTTAGGTGGGTAATACGCAGGCTTAGGGGGTAAACCGCCGGCTTAGGGGGTATACCGGCCGCTTAGGGGGTATACTGCAGGCTTAGGGGGTAACGGCCAGCTTATGGGGTTAAACAGCGTGAGCTTAGGGGGTATTACAGGTTGCTTAGGGGGAATACAGGCGGCTTAGGGGGTATATGGCAGGCTTAGGGGGTATACGGCAGGCATAGTGGGTAAAAGGCAGGCGTAGGGGTAAACAGGTCTTCTTTTGGGGGTAAACAGTCGGCTTTAGGGGGCAGACACAGCAGGCTGTAGGTGAGTATACAGGCGTCATAGGGGGTATACATCGGCTTAGGTTGTATACAGGCGCTTAGGGAGACGGCAGGCTTAGGGGTATACGGCCGTCAAAGGGGGTATATGGCAGGCTTGGGAAGGGTAAAACAGGTCGGCTTTGGGGTAAACAGGCGGCTATAGGGGTATAACAGCAGCTTAGTGAGTATACAGGCGGCATAGGGGGTAAACAGGAGGCTTAGATGGTAAACATGAGGCTTAGAGGTTTAAAACAGGTGTGGCTTTAGGGTAATACAGCAGGCTTAGGGGGTATAGCAGGCAGCTTCGGGTTAATACACAGGCTTATGGGGGTATACAGGGAGCCTTAGGGGTATACAGCTAAGCTCTAGGGGTATACAGGCGCTTAGGTGGTACACAGCAGGTTTAGGGGGTACACAGGCTGGCTTAGGGGGTAAACAGATGGCTTAGGGGGTATACAGGCGGCCTAGGGGGTATACAGGTGGCTTAGAGGGTAAACAGGTGGCTTAGGGGGTAACAGCCAGGTCATAGGGATAGCAGGCAGGCATAGGGGTATACAGCAGGGCTTAGGGGTATACAGGGAGGCTTAGGGGGTATACAGGCATGATTAGGGTTATACAGGCAGGCTTAGGGGGTAAACAGATGGCTTAGGGGGTATACAGGCGGCCTAGGGGGTATACAGGCGGCTTAGGGGGTATACGGCAGGCTTAGGGGGTATACAGCAGGCTTAGGGGGTAAACAGGCGGCTTAGGGGGTATACGGCAGGCTTAGGGGGTATACGGCCAGCTTAGGGGGTAAACAGGCGGCTTACGGGGTATACAGGTGGCTTAGGGGGTATACAGGCGGCTTAGGGGGTATATGGCAGGCTTCGGGGGTATACGGCAGGCATAGGGAATATGTGCAGGCCTTAAGGGTAAACAGGCGGCTTGGGAGTTAAACAGGTGGCTTAGGGGGTATACAGCAGGCTTAGGGAGTATACAGCGGGCATAGGTGGGTAAACATCGCTTAGGGGGTATACAGGCGGCTTAGGGGGTATACGGCAGGCTTAGGGGGTATACGGCAGGCATAGGGGGTATATGGCAGGCTTAGGGGTAAACAGGCGGCTTTGGGGGTAAACAGGCGGCTTAGGGGGTATACAGCAGGCTTAGGGAGTATACAGGCGGCTTAGGGGGTAAACAGGCGGCTTAGGTGGTAAACAGGAGGCTTAGAGGGTAAACAGGTGGCTTATGTTGGGGGGGGGGGTGGGGTGTGTATGTATACAGCGAGGCTTAGGGGGTATACATTGCAAGGCTTAGGGGTATCCAGCATGCTTGGGGTATACATGGAGGCTTAGGGGGTATTACAGCAGGCTTAGTGGGTATTCTGGAGGCTTAGGGGGTATACAGCAGGCTTAGGGGATATACAGCAGGCTTAAGGGGTAAACAGACGGCTTAGGGGGTATACAGGCGGCCTAGGGGGTATACAGGCGGCTTAGGGGGTATACAGCAGGCTTAGGGGGTATACAGCAGGCGTAGGGGGTAAACAGGCGGCTTAGGGGGTATATGGCAGGCTTAGGGGGGTATACGGCCAGCTTAGGGGGTAAACAGGCTGCTAGGAGGTAAACCGGAGCTTAGAGGGTAAACAGTGGGCATAGGGGGGTATAAAGCAGGCTTAGGGGGTATACAGGCAGGCTTTAGGGGTTAATACAGCAGCCTTCGTGTATACAGGGAGGCTTAGGGGGTATACAGCAGGCTTAGGGGGTATACAGGTGGCTTAGGGGGTATACAGCAGGTTTAGGGGGTATACAGGCAGGCTTAGGGGGTAAACAGACGGCTTAGGGGGTATACAGGCGGCCTAGGGGGTATACAGGCGGCTTAGGGGGTATACGGCAGGCTTAGGGGGTATACAGCAGGCGTAGGGGTAAACAGGCGGCTTTAGGGGGTAATGGTAGGCCTTAGGTGGTATACGACCAGCTTATGGGGGCTAAAACAGGCGGCTTTAGGGGCATATAGGTGGCTTAGGGGTATATAGGCGGCTTAGGGGTATAACTGGGGCAGGCTTAGGGGTATCACGGGCAGGCATAGGGGGTAAATGTGCCAGGCTTAAGGGTAAACAGACGGCTTTGGGGGTAAACAGGCTGCTTAGGTATACACGCAGGCTTAGGGATAAAACAGGCAGTCTTAGGGGGTAAACCAGGCGGTTAGGGGTAATACAGGCGGCTAAGGGGTAAACAGAAGGGCTTAGGCAAACAGGCGGCTTAGTGGGGTATACAACAGGCCTTAGGTTGTAACAGCAAAGGCTAGGGTTATACAGCAGGCTTAGGGGGTATACTGGGAGGCTTAGGGGGTATACAGCAGCTTAAGGGGGTATACAGCAGCCTTCGTGGTATACAGCATGCTTAGAGGGTATACAGGCAGGGCTGAGGGGGTAAACAGCAGGCTTAGGATATACAGGGGCTTATGGGGTATACAGCAGCTTCAGAGGGTATACCAGCAGGCTTAGGGGATATACAGGGAGTCTTAGGGGGTATAGAGCAGCTTAGGGGGCTATTACAGGAAGGCTTAGGGCAGGTAAAATAAGATATCCCTTACATTACCCTCGGTCCCACCTCCCCCGATGCCGCCGCGCTGCAGCTCTCTGCAGCTCTTGGTTGCTCAACACTGGGCATTGGGCGCGGTGATGTGACGTCACCGCACGCGCCAACGTGATCACAGAGGGCCGGCAGGGGAAGTAGCAGAGCGGAGCGATCAGCACTCCGTTCTGCTACCTCTGGGCAGCGCTGCCTCTGAACTTCTCGGGCCGGAGTGGGCCGGTGTTTCAAAGGACGTATGTGTTCCGGTCCCCGCATCTCCCCCACCCGCCGCAAGTGAACAGTTTAAGTTCACTGGCTGTGCGGCCCATGGGCGGCATATACCCTGGGATAGCGGACGCGGTAGCAGCTGCCCCAGGGCGCGAGCCCCCCTAACCGTACGGGCCCCGGAGCAACTGCTACCCCTGCTACCCCGGTAGTTACGCCCCTGATCCTCTAGGGATTTTGTCCACCAACTAAAGATCAAATCTGCAAAAGTGTCTGTTTTTTTCAGATAGGTGGGAAACTTTCATATGAAGTCCGATTCCTTGGGGTACACGTCAGCAATGTCAATAGAAATAGGCAGGTGTTCAGAAATGACTATGTCTAAGATTTTAGCATTTTCAACTCTGCTATGTAAGTCATCGGAAACTAGTAAAATAGTCCAGCCTGTCATGTAGGCCTGTTAATTTGAGCAAGGGATTTAAGAACTTGTTTTCTGATTTCTGACAAGAGTTTTGTTGAAGGAAACGAATATGGAGTTTCTTCTCCTATCTTCTAAACTATCGAACACTGAGTTTATATCCCCTCATATTATGATGGATGTGGTACAATCACCTAGAATTGTTGCCCTAGGTTTTTCAAAGAATAGCCCATTTTGACGTTAGGGCCATAAATATTGTAGAGACTGAGGTTTCTGCCATTCCATTGTAAGACCAATTGAGAAAACCTGCACTCTTTGTCACAGTTATGAGAAATCAATTTAAAGGGAAAGTTCCTATGAATCAGTGTGACCACCCTGGTATTACCCTCACAAGCAGGAGAGCCAAAAGCTTGGCTAAACCATAGTTTCTCCATCCTATGTATGTGTTCAGCTTTCAAGTGAGACTCCTGGAGGAGTACCACACCTAGGTGGAGACGCTTGAGATGTCTAATAATTTTAACATGGTTTTTTGGGGAGCAGAGACTAGAGATGGGCGAATTTCTCAAAAATTCGGTTCGCCGACATCGCCGAATTTTCCGACAAAATTTTGTTTCGGTCCGAATTACTTTGGGACGAATCTCAGTAATGAGGGGCGTCGCCAATCTGTTCTTCATTGGTTATCGTAACCTTCATCCAGCGGTTTTACCTCTTCATCCTCCTAGTAACGGGCAAAAAATGTTGTCATCATTAGAGATGGACGAATTTCTCAAAAAAATTCGATAGCCGATTTCGCAATTTCCCCACAAAATTTCTTTTCGACCCGAAATAATTTGCAATTAACACGAAAAAAAAAAACAGGTAATTTGTTGGCTTGCAACAGAGCCTGTAAGGGTGCAGTAGAACGTTGTTCCATGGTAAAATATTCAGAGGGAAGCCTGGTTGGTCTTCATATAATATAATGCTGTTATAGTATGACATGCACATGACTGCCGCCGCTCTTTATTTTTAGAATCGCTTCAACTCCTTAAAATTCCCTGGCACTTACGGGGGGCAAAACAGACCAAAAAACTGAGCGCAATGCAGCCTGCAAAGGACGCATGGCAGCGCCAGCTGGAAAAAAACAAACTTGAGGCTAATATCTACCATAGCAATCAAAGAACACAGTAGTAGGTTACTGGAGCCGCCACAGAACGCAGCATAGTAAGGGGACCTCACAGCGGGTTCACTCCATGAGGCAGAGCTAAAAACGTCACAAAATATGACAAAACTGTTCTGGTTAACGCTGAACATGTAAGAGGCCCCCCCCCCCCCCCGAATGATTGGAGAGTGGTTGTCGTCAGTAATTTTTCATTGACCTTCTCTGATCATTTTGCCCATCCTTTCATCCGTCAGTGTCTGCTTTCAATCAGTCCAATAAATCCATCAGTATTGCTAAAGCCCAAAAAAACCAGGAGAGTTGAATTCCAAAACAAAAGAGATGAACCAGTAGAAGTAGGATATTTGGCATTCCTAATGTGTTCGTATCCACTCCTGCTTTTGGCTAGATAATCCTGATTCTTCCCATTCCCTCTGACAGGTGAAAAGAATGGGAGAACTAAATATAGTGGCAACTTCAGAGTGGTGAGGGTGGAAACAGCATTAGGAAACCACATTGAGACAGCGGTCACTTGGCAGCAGCATGAGTAGGCCACAGAGTGGCACCATGACAAATTCTGGAGTGGCAGCAACATCAGGGGAGTGAGCCAACAAATTGGCACAATGACACAGTGTGGAATGAACGTCATAAACAGCAGCAGCATGAGGTCAACAGTGGCACAATGACAGAGTGTGGAGGTTACACCAACAGGAAGTAGGCCACAGAGTGGCACAATGACAGAGTGTGTAGGTTCACAGCCGCAGCCTACAGCAGCAGCATGATGTCAGACAGTGGGCACAATGACATTCTGGAGGTGGCAAAAACAGTAGTAGGCCACACAGTGGCACAATGACAAGTGTGGAGGTCACGCAGGAGCAAACAGCATCAGCCATGATGTCAGACATGGTACAATGACAGAGTGTGTAGGTCACGGCAGAGCAAACAGCAGCAGCATGAAGGTCAGACCATGGCACAATGACAAATTCTGGGGAAGCCGTTCTGGCCGCTGCAACTCGAGGATGGTGTTTCCTGGCTTTGTAGGAATTGATGAGTGCATGCACAGTTATTCCTGGCCATTTTCAGAATCTTCTGAAGATCGGTGGAAGACTTCAGGAAACTTTTCCACCCCACAACCAGATGAACAATGAAGGAATGCAGGGCAACATGGACCATCCCTCCTCGGTGCAGCGCGAACTACATGTTACTCCCATTGTCCGTCACCCATGGTTCCGATTTGCATTTGGGCGCGGAGAAAGCCACACATCGAATTCTTGCTGATGAGCGGAGCAGTTCCTCCCCTGTGTGACTGTTGTTCGCCGAGGAAAGCCAGGTGTAGAACTGCGTGAACAACCGTGCTGTGCCCTAGTCACATGTGGTATGATGGAGCAGTACTTGTTGAGGCTGATATGTAGGTGGTGGTGTAGGATGAGGCGTGACCATTGGCGCAGGAGCCCAGTTTGACAACTGGGAGGAGAAGAGCGTCTCCTGTCCAAGTTTTTGTGTGCCTGGGCAGTAACACCATTCAACCCATTGTGGCTTAAAGGACATGTACTGGCCCTGCCCGTAGTTATAACAGCTCCAACGTCCGCGCTGCCGTGTGCACCTTGGAACAAACCGATAAGCTCAAGGACGGCCTACTTTGCTGTTTCTACATATTTATGAAGTTCTGGTACTGCCTTTTTGGAAAAGAAATTACGGCTTGGAACTTTCCATCTCGCTCGGCACAAGACCATTAGTTTCTCTGAACGGTGCTGAGAGTCCACCATCTTTGGAAAGGGAGGGACTGCAGTACCAACAACTTGGACAGGAGCAACGGTCATGCTTCTGCACCTTAGGATGGTGGACTGCATACTGTTGTCTCTTTGCAATCGCCTCGCTGAACGACTGATGGCGCCATGAGTAGCGGGAGCAGGAGCATCTGGACCGGGAGATGATGGCAAGAGAAACAGGCTCCCAAGCTGCAGAGGGTGGTGGACCTTGACTTGCTGTGGCGGCAGGATGGACCACCAAGATCTGAGCCACGTTTCTCCCAGGCCACCGATGGTGACTGCTGGGGGGCATGTGTTTTGACGCAGGGCCTTGTGCCAACATTAGCTCCCTGGCCATGCTTCACTTTCTCCCACAGACATTTCTACATATTCCCAATTCGGTTCCCCTCGGTGTCTAGCACAGAACTTCCACACCACCGTAGGTACACATATTGTATCCGCCAAATGCTCCGCACTGAGTGACTACTGCCCCGCTACTTTCTTGACCTGCGAAAGCGAATTTTCTACCCCATGGCCGTCTTGCTCCCGAACCCCTCACACTGCGCTTCCCTTGTGCCCCCCCCCCCCCTGACTCACGCCACACACGACACTTGCTGCGTGCAGCCGCTGCCTGACGTGGCAAGCTGACGCCCTCTACTTAGACGAGATGATGCCCTTGCTTCACCCGCTACCCAAGTGCTGTCCGGCTACACATCATACGATATGTGATTTCATCGCACATGCTGGACCTTCATCCACACCGGTCTTGGTATGCAAGCAGACCTCTCACAACATGACCTCCCATGCCACTGCACCACATCAATACTTTGCCGCCTACTGGCAAGAAGCAGGGGATATGGCCCCATTTCTTTCGCTGCCAAGGTAAGCTGTCTGACTGACCTCCTCAATTGATCAACGCCTCTCTATATAGTGGCGGCTCTAGCCCAGACCACATAGTAGATCTCTGGCTGATGGAACCGTATAGACAGATGGCGGGTTTGAGGAAAGGGTGTAGGACCGCTTACCCACCTCCCGGCCCTGCCACAAATGGTTGTGTCTGACGTTCCGGGAGGGGCGCCTTCGGAAGAGGCACTGACTCTTTGGCTGGGGTTTGTCAGATATCATCTGGGAGGAAGTGGAATGACCCCTAGTCAACTCCAATCAAGAACCATTGGATTGCTGAACAACACACGTCCGCTAGATGACACCGAAGTTGTTGCCTCACCTGAGAGACCCCTGCTGCAAAGGTCCCCTTGAGCCTGTGCTGCGACTGGGCCTGCTCCAGGATGTTTGTGCCACTGCACTCCGCAGGTAAAAGTAGCCTGCCCACCTCTCCTGTCTGACTATGTTTGTTCTAAAATGTACAGACACCTGTTTTTGAGATGAAGATAACTGTATATGTATAAATACACACCCTTTATTTGAACTCCAAATGAACCCAGTAACAAGCTTGGGTAACACTTGGAATAATAAATTGCCTCCACAAATGGGCAGGAAAAATTTACTTTTATGGTGCCGATTTAAAAAACAACTGTGTATTTTTTACTGAAATAAGTAAAAGACACAGAACAGTACATAATTTAACCGAGAGCGTGAAAAATGGAATGTATTCTACAGGCAAATTCTTTTATTTGGGACGTCAAAAAAGAACGTTTCTTGAAATTGATCACTGACTTTTCCCCCAGCAGACACAACTCTAAGATAACAACCCCATGGATACCTAAAAAATGCCGCGCAAAGAATATATATATAGCGAACTCCAGCCAGAACCACTATGAAGCGGTAGTTAAAAATGGCGTGGACATTTTAACGGTACACACACAAAAAAACATGATATTAATAGTGTTTGAGCGATTATATCGACAAAGTTTGAAATCGCAAGTTTTTAATGGTGATTCGAAATTTTCAGATCATGCGATATTTAAGGTAACACATATCCTGGTGCATCATCTATTTAAGATCGCGCCATTTTCGGCGCTTCCTGTAGCTTTTGGCGGCCACAAATCAGATACAGAATAGAGCAGATGAGATGTGTGTGCGACGACATGACTGGATTGTATTGGTTGTCGCTTGGCTGGAAAAATCACATTACCTCTAATACATAGAACATCGTAGTCCTGTTCAGTCCTGTGGAGTGTCTCTCACGTCCCTCATAAATAGGACGTGCGCTCTGCCTGTGGCCAAACAGCTCCCGAAATTAGTCTATTTCCTGCACAGAGAAACCTTTACTATTAGCGTGTGATCCTTCCATTTAGTTAGATTAGAGATTTGACATTTTTATGTAGTTAGCTAGAGAATTTTAAAGCAGCTATCTACCGCTGTAAAGTCACTGGGTGCGCGCGCGTGGGGGTGGGTGGCACGGGGAACACAGACAAGCCTCCAATCTATAAAGAACAGTGTGATAAAGTTCACCCAAGACTTAGTGTAGACGATAGCACTGTGCAATATCTTTATTATTAACAGTTTGCTAACATGAAATATTCCTGGAAATTGGGCATCCTGAACTAATATTTGATACACATCATTTCTAGTAACTGCAGGTCTCTATTGATTAGTGGCAAAACACCACTTATATTATCAGTATACATTTCAACAGGTGTTTCATTTTCAATTTTACCCATTCCACTGATGTTGATATAACCACCTTGCAGTTAAATTACAATCCACAATCTTGTAGTCAGCACAGGTTTGTTTTGTTTTCCACAATACCGTGATCATACTAAAACTCACCAGATTACCATGTTTTTTGACTTTTGCGCACCCAGCTTTGTTCATTGACACAGCTTCCACGAAAATCTTAAAAACAGCAAATTCCATAATGTCACCATAGGAGTGAATTGAAAGGTGCAAAAATACCGAGGTAATATACGAAAACATAACAGATACGTGTTTTTTTACTTTTGCGCACCCAGCGTTTTCCATTGACGCCCGCATCCACGTAATCTCTATAGAAACAGCAATTTCAATAGTTTTTCCACCATAAGGTGAATTTGAAAGGTGCAAAAAAGATCCGTGAATTAAACGAAAACATGACCTAATACGTGATGTTTTTGACATTTGCGCACCCAGCTTTGTTCATTGACGACAGCTTCCACGTAACTCTTAAACAGCAATTCTATAGTCACCACAGGTGAATTGAAAGTGCAAAAAATACCGTGTATTGCATACGAAACATAACAGAAACGTGTTTTTTGGACTATTGCGCACCCAGGCTTTGTTCATTTGACGCACTTCCACGTAAATCTTTAAAACAGCAAATCTATTAGTCGCCACAGGTGAATGAAAGGTCAAAAAATACAGTGTATTATACAAAAACATTACAGATACTTGTTTTTTTTGACTTCTGCGCACCCAAACTTTGTTCATGACTGCAGCATTCCAGCGTAAACTCTTAAAACACCAAATTCTAAAGTCTGCACCACAGGTGGAATTAGAAAGGTGCAAAAATCACTGTGTATTAATACGAAACATAACAATACTTGTTTTTTTAACTTTATGCGCACCCACTTTTGTTCATGACGGCAGCATCCACGTAAATCTTAAAACAGCAATTCTAAAGTCACCACAGGTGACACATTGAAAGTTGAGCTAATAATAGACTGTGTATTTATATGAAAACATAACAGATAGTGTTTTTTGAACTTTTGGCACCCAGCTTTGTTCATATGACGCACATTCCCACGTAAATCTTAAATACAGCAATCTTATAGTCACCACAGGTGAAATGAAAGGTGCAAAAATACGTGTATAATAACGAAACATAAACAGATTATGTGTTTTTGACTTTTGCGCACCCACTTTGTATCATTGACCTCAGCTTCCACGTAAATTCAAAAACAGGAAATTCTATAGTCACCACCGGGTGATTGAAAGTAACAAAAAAATACCGTGTAATTATACGAAAACATAACAGATAAGTGTTTTTTTACTTTTTGCTCACCCGCTTATGTTCATTGCCAGCATCCCACGTAAATCTTAAAACAGCAATTCTATACGTCATCCACATGGTGAATTGAAAGGTGCAAAAAATACGTGTATAATACGAAAACATAACAGATACGTGTTTTTTTAATTTTGCGCCCTCCATGCTTTTGTTCATTGACGCAGCATCCACGTAAATCTAAAACAGCTAATCTAATATCACCACAGGTGAACTGAAAGGTCAAAAAAGTACCATGTATTATACGAAAACATAACAGATATGTGTTTTTTGACTTTTGCGCACCCAGCATTGTTCATTGACGCAGCACCGACCGTAATTCATAAAACAGCATATTCTATAGTCACCACAGTTGAATTGAAAGGTGTCAAAAAATACTGATGTATTATTCAAAAACATAACAGATACGTGTTTTTAGACTTGCCCAGTCCAAGATTGTTGATAACACCTTGCAGTTAAATTTGAAATCCGAGCAATTTGTGTGGTTTTGATTAGAGGGATTTAGGAGAATACGTGATTGCCGTCTTTTAATAAGAGACATTTTCCAAACTATTCCATAACCTTCTCAAATTTTATATTTCTGAACATGGAGCGAAATGCAGGTGTAAGCTAGCAAAGAGGGTGGTTAGCACATGGAGGTATAGGTACGAGAGAAGTCTCCTTCCCATGCGGTCGACAACGACGCATGCCCGCGGATCGTCAGTTGGCAGGACCGTCAGGCCTGTCATCGCTAGGTCAGGGCCCTTGTGAAACTAAGTAACGAACAATCGTCGCACAAACTGTCCTTCAATTGTGTTAATGCAACGCTGCATCTAGCAGTCTTACCTCCCTCGTCTCCAGTCATGGCCACGAAATGTCGATCATCACATCATCACTATCCGTGTCCAACAGTGAGCAGCCCAACTGTCAACTCCGTGTACCACACCACGTGGATAATCCATTGTCTGAAACGCTCTTATGATTACAAAAATGCGGTTTGGTGTTCAGAAGGCATGTTAAAAGATCAAGAGGCAAAAAGTATGGAAATTTTTAGTCTGCTCTGATGCAAGTCTGATGCCATCTATGGAGGAGAAGGAAGCCGTCAAACGCAAAAATCCTGTGCGTCCGGCAATGCTTGCAGTGCTCTTGCTTGTAGCCCGCAGGCTCCTGGGATGCAGAATTCAGGAACACCAAGTCACCTGTGTTGATGATGATGTGACGACATTGCGGATCCGATCGTGGTCTTTTAGCAGTATTTGCTTGAGAGTGCTTCATCACTGACTGGGAGGAAGACGATGGGGTAGTGTCAATACGGGTCCCGCCTCAAAAAGGGAGAGGGCGGTCGCAGAAGTCCGTCGATATATGTTTCGCCAGCCACCGTCAGCGGAAACCCCAGCTCCTCCTTAACGCCGTCAAAAAGGACCAGGGAGCCTCTCAAGCCTGGGCCCCTTCTTTGTACCAAGCCTCATTCACCTAGCGATGGTCATAAGCCGCCTTTGCCGTAAACGCATAAGTAGAGGCAAGGAAAACCTTAAGTGGATTAATCACCACCAACTTCCTAGTCATATCATGTCAGCCGAAAGCAGAGTTGCAATGGCGGGATACACTTGCCAAAAAGGCAAGACCGACGCCGGGCCTCCAACCACAGTCACACCCTCTGTCTCCGCCTCTCTCCACCTCCGCCCACCACCAAGCATTCCTCAGCTGCCCATGTCACTCAGAGTCATGCTCAGGGATCAGCCTTCGCTTCAGCCGCCACGTCGCCCAAGTACCACCCGCACACAGCCAGAGAATTCCATCTCTACCAGCGCGCAGAAATACTCCATCCCCGCCAGTTTGACGACCTTCACACCTTACAGTGCGCCATTCTTAGCACCTATCCTTCTGTCTTCGCCTCAGGTTTGTGGAGCATAAAAACGCCTTTAAACGTCCCTATACACAGCATCACAAAAGCATCCCAGAGCAGCAAATTCCTCTTCAATTTCGTCATTGGCCAGTCTTTATGGCCTTGAGAAAAGCTTTCTTTTCCGGCAGGTAGGACACAGATGGTTTTCCTCCACGTCATGGCCCTTACACTTGCTACCCCATACCAGATGCCTACATGCGCAAGTTATCGTTTTTTATCCAGAAAAGCCAGTTCCTAAGCCGCCTGGGCCAGCCACGTGTCATCTAAATTTTCAAGAACTGCAATGTACCTCGCAATCTGTGGTCCTGCAAATCAGTCACAACTGACCACCGACCATGACTAGTTACCGCCACGGCCAGAGCGCTACTACTCTCTGTGACAGCTCCCTGGGGTGACCTGGATGGCTAGTCTCTGGGGTGACGGTGCGGCTCTCAGGCTCGCGGTGCAATCCCTCCTTGGCAAACCCGCACGGGATGGTGCAAGGGCTCTTTCCCCAAGGTCGCCCTCGTGTGTGGCATCAACGGTGCCAGAGACACAAGAACTAAACACACAGAGGTGAAACAGGCCGTGTTGAAATTAAATGCTTCCTTGAGAACCGTCCACACACAGTCAGGAGCTGTGGACGGCTCTCCGCAACGAGACCCGAGCGCTGGCTGGGTGACAATAACCTAGAGCCATCAAGGTGGTGTGCGATAAACGGTCGAAATCTGCTGGCTCGCCCTTAAGATCGGTAGGCCTGGAGTCACGATCCGCTTGCCTGTCACATGTCATGGAACCTTGTCGTGCAGAAATTATCTTAAACAGCGCTCCGGGTTCTGGACTGCCAGCTGAAGAAGGCTCCAGTGTGCTGAGTATCGTACTCCCGCCGATCGCATCCTGCATCGCCCGCCAGGCTGCGTTGTCAGCGACAGCTCGCCTCCCCGTCAACCGTCTCAATGTTTGACGTGGCAACACGCTGAATTCCACCCTCCACTGGCTACCAGCGATTGTGGGAGCAGCGCATGCATTACGCAGTCCGATATGACACCATGGCCTGAACAAGTCAACACAGGGGGACCGCGGTTGTGGGACCATCGGGTGCGTTGAAGCCCAAACCGAGAATCGCTATGGAGGTTGCAGATGAAAGGGATACGATTTGACAACCAATTCCTTGCCAGTTTTGTGGAAGAAGACCACCAAAATGTCAGTGCGTACGATGCCCTTGTCCAGCATGAGCATGTGATGGTGATCTAGTAACTGGAACGTTCCGTTGGACACTCTGGAAACATCAGTCCCGCCAAGCGACGGAGGAGTAGACTGACACAGATGCAGACACGGAGCTTTCTCTCCGTCAAATCCACAAGGCCCGACAGTTTTTCTCAATTTTATCGTCTTCATTAGGCATGTGGTTCAGGGTCCAGAGCTATTGCACAGACGGCACCTCAGCTCTCAGCTGTGCTTCATCTGAGGCAAGTCAGGGCGTGTTTGAAGCAGTGCCGGAGGAAGCGGAGGAGGAGGAGGAGGAGGAGGAGGTATTCCTTGACACCGACGTCCCTGCCTTGTATAGAGGTGTTGGCGTGAATTGTAGGCAGATGAGGAATATGAGTTCTCTAGTGCCCCTCAACCAGAGGCTTGGGAACACAAGGCATCCAATCACTCACAAGAGTGCTTGGATGCTCCATTTCCTCCAACAAGATCCTCGCATTAACGCCATCAAATGAACAACATTACTGTGTGGCCACCCTCCTGGATCCCCGGTAACAAAACAAAGACTCACACTTTCCACCACCCACCCAGAATAGAGAGTAAAATGTACAGGAAACTGTCGAGACATTGCTGAATTGATCACTGGAGACATCTGTTGCGTCTGCTTCACGTTTCTTACAAAGTCACTGTTGGAACAACGCCATCGCCTGTGGACGCATAGAGTCCAATTATCGTAGCGGCAGCACAGGCAAGGTTGGCAGAACCTAATGGGAGACCTCTGGCCTCATTTATTTACCACCTCACCAACGCATGCAATGCAGTGTCACAGATATAACCCCAGAGACCAAGCTTAAGATCATGGTGCACGACTATCGTGCCGTCTCAACACCGATGTTATTTAGTTATGTGTTCCAACCCATAGACTTCTGGGGTATCCAAAATGACGAATGGCCTGCGCACGGCTCGCCACGCCAAATGAGGTGTTGTCCTGCCCAACAGCCAACGTCATAATCTGGTAATGACAGCCGGAGGAGTCATTACATACAAACGCATCCAGCTTTCACATATAATGTGTGATCCGTTTGACTTCATCAAGATGAATAGGCATGGATCTCTGATGATGTTGTGGCCCCAATTGCCGAGGTCACCGATAATTGCTGGTCTACTTTCACATTCCTCTCCAAACAGAAAATGGTCCTCTTGAAAAACTTATTTTTAAAATGAAACATTTCGTTACTGCAATTTTTTATTCTCAATTCCCAACAGTACATTTTGCTGGTTTTGCTGTGATGAGACAAAAAGACCCAAGGTTTCATGCAAAACCATATTCCATTTACACACTTCATCTTTAGAACTTTTTCCACAATGTCAATGGTTGTTATGTTTATTATTTTTGGGAGTCAGTAGTCCTCACAATTTTTTAACATGGCTGAGAAGTCATATTTTATAATTTTTTTGGGGTCATGTTTGCTGTGAGATTCAGCAATAATCATGGTCCTTTGAACAGAAATAGGTTGGCTTCTAAGTGGCATTTCTCCTTCACAATTTTTAAACTGGCTGAGACAAGTCATTTTTTATAATTTTTTTGGGTCATGCTGCTTTGAAATGCAGCAATACTACAGGTCCTATTCTAAAAAAAAAATTGTTTCAAATAGACATTTTTTTTTCACATTGTCAAAAGTGGCTCATGGTCATGATGTGAATTTTTGGGGCATTTTTTGCTGTGACCATTCAGCTATACTACAGTCACTATTGTAAAAAATGTATGATTATCTAAGCAGACATTGTTCTTGCACAATTGTCAACAGTGGCTCAAGGTGATGGTTCTCGCAGAAACAGGAAATAGGTAGGACACCTGTAATGGTACACATATTGCAAAATGACTTGTTTTTGCAAGATCTTTAACCAACCTATCAATCCCTGTATAGAGCAACCAATAAAACAATTAAAACATAAAACAAGAAGACATGGAGGGATTCACATCCTAATTTAAAAATGTATTCTAGGAATTAAAGTACTAAAAACTTGCATTGTAACAAAATAGCTGTTCAAAAAAAATTCCTCTGATTGTACATGGGATTACATGAAAACTGGACCAGAAGTATGTTATATCAGATGACATGGAGTATGGAGCACGTGACAGAGAACAAAGAAGCAGAGGACCAATTCCTCCAGCACGTGGAGTACTAACTGATAAAAAGAATGCAAGATAAAGCGGTGCAACTGGGTGTAACATGAGATAACCACCATATATTTCCAAGTGAACTCAATTGGTCCACACTCATACTGTAGGGCAAGCGCTACCCAGGTATTGACTGTGTAGCTGGAGGAAGGCTGGAGTTCTCACACTTTCCGCTTTTTGCACTATCGTGCTTCACACGACAGTTTTCGTTGCTGCGTCATCAGGGCATTTTAACCCTGCGTGTTTAATAGATGACGTACGCCAAGCCTGGGCTCCACCGCACCCACTGTAAATCCGGCCCTGGGTCTGCTGTTGCCCAGGACAGCTAAATCAATGTCCATGAAACAAAATGGTAGTTGAAAGACGCCTTTTTTTCACAGCACTTTTTAAATGTGGGGGTCATGCAGGTTTGGGGCTCATGCTGTGCCCAGTACAGGTTATAGTCAATGTCCCAGTAAACTAAAATTGTGGTTGAATAGACTCCTTTTTCCGGCACTTTTTAAAATGTGGTGGGTCATGCAGGTTTTGGGGCTCATGCTGCGGCCCAGGACAGGTAAAGTCAATGTCCAGTGAAACTAAAATGGTGGTTGAAAGACTCCTTTTTGCCGGCACTTTTTAAATGTGGGGGCTACAAGCAAGGTTTGGGGCTCAAGCTGTGGCCCAGGAACAGGTAAAGACAATGTCCAGTGAAGACTAAAAATGGTGGTTGAAAGACTCCTTTTTCCGTCAACTTCTTTAAATGTGGTGGTCATGCAGGTTTGGGGCTCATGCTGTGTCTCAGGACAGGTATAGTCCAATGTCCAGTGAAACTAAAATGGTGGTTGAAAGACTCCTTTTTTCCGGCACTTTTTAAATGTGGGGGTCATGCAGGTTTGGGCTCATGCTGTGCCCCAGGACAGGTATAGTTCAATTGATCCAGTGAAACTAAAATGTTGGTTGAAAGACTCCTTTTACGGCACTTTTTAAATCTGGGGTCATTGCAGAGAAGTTTTGTGCTCATGCTGAGGCCCAGGAACATTAATATTCAATGTCCAGTGAAACTAAATGGTGGTTGGAATACTCCTTTTTGACGCACTTTTTAAATTTGAGGGTCAGCAGGTTTGGTCTCAGTGCTTGTGGCCCAGGACGAGTGTTAATATGTCAATGTCCCAGGAAACTAAAAATGGTGGTTAAAGACACCTTTTTCAGCACTATTTTAAAATCTGGTCATGCAGGTTTGGGGGCTCATGCTGTGGCCCAGGACATGTAATAGTCAATGTCCGAGTGAAACTAAAATGTTGGTTGAAAGCACTCCTTTTTACGGCACTTTTTAAATCTGGGGGTCATGCAGGTTTGGGGCTCATGCTGTGGCCCAGGACAGGGTAGTCAATGTCCAGTTCAAGTAAAATGATGGTTCAAATCATACTGCCTTCTGGCAGTTTTAATTTGTTGGTCATACAGGTTTAAGGGTCATGCTGTTGTACAAGACAGGGATAGTGAATGGTGTGTGACTTTTTTTCTGTGGCTTTTATAACCTAAGTGTGTTGCCTAAGATGTAGCACGTATCCACTTTGCTGTTGTGGATGTTTATTCCAGCTTCTCCAGCCCTGTTTGGGTGTAAGAATGAAGGTGTTTTTCCTCTCCCTTAGACTTTAATGGTGATCGGCGATAATCTATTATCGACTATCGGAAATCATCTTGATAATTGCCAATATCGACTATCGACCCGATGATGATAGTCAACATAATCGCTCATCACTACTTATAAAATCTAAAAAGGAACAGAAATATTAGGAACATTAGAAAATTTCTATCTATGGAAGTACATGATATGTATCATCACTGGAAAATATCTAGAACACAATATTATCCCTACAGGTTTAATAATAACCATAACTTTGGTAGTAGATCTTAATGATCCATGACATCTGGAAGATTGAGGCAATTTGCTTCATTAATATTTTATTTGGGCAGTGCAGTTTGTGATAAAGAAAGGTAAAACATAACTTATTGTCATCAAAGAAATGGTCTGTTTGTACTACTTATTTGTAGAATAAAATTAAAACGGAAAGGGGATGAGAAAGAGGGAAATTTTTGCACAAAAAAAATGTATCAACAGGTATCACAGATGAAGGAGCTATTAATCAGTAAACACTTTTCAAGACATTTTAGGCCTATATACTCTTACAAAGTGCAAGCAATATTTTTTTTATTAAATTTATTTAAAAGTTGATTATATTTGATCCATATATGGGTATCAAAATGTTTACACAATTTTACATAATAATGCTTTTATGAATAACAAAATCAGCCAAAACAAGAAGTGGAATGAAGCAGCAAATATAAACAAACTGCCTTTTAAGGAAGCCTTCAATCCTGTGTACATATGAATACATATAATAATAAGATCATTTTCAAACATTTTGCAATTTACTTTTCAGTGATTAACAGATAATAAAACCTAAAAACTAAACCTTAAAAAATGCTATTAAAAAAATTACAAGATAACATATTCCCATCATAAGAGGAAAGAGGCATTGGTATAATAAATATTACCTTTTTCTATCAAGACTATGAATGTGTACAAAAAAAAAATAAAAAATAAGAAAAACTTTGGAGGATTCCACCAAAAAATATTTAACGGAAAAGGAATATTTAATGAAACTGAAGTAAATAAAACAGGGGATATTTAGAAAAAAATGAATATGATCTAATTCCAAACCATACTCCTAGGCTTACTGATATTTGCTAAATCCTTAGATTAAAAACAACCTCTGGAAAAAAAACTGAAATTGATTGTTTCACAGCAAATCTTTCCAGATATGTAAACAAAGAATGTTGTAAATCACTGTCGGCTTATGTTAAAAAAAGAAAATTAAAATGATTTGGAGAAAAAACATATACTGGAAATACTAGATTTCTCCTCTCTGTATGTATGTTCTGGAACCAAGAAAAGCTATGAAGTCACCTCCTTTTTACAGAAAACAAAGATTTACAAATAGCCCAAATCAAATATATTAAAGCATATAAAATTGGGGCGTGGCCTGGTCCTGCATGGAGTCGGTCGATAGTTAGAGGAGCTCCCGAGAGGAAAGTACTACAACAGCCAAACTAAGCCCTTAGTCTGCTCAATCCAAATCTACTGGTGATGGCTCGCCTACCTAAACCTCCCTGAGGGACCTAATGGACAGAAGAACACTGCAGCGTTGTTGACCAGATATGGCCTACTGCACAAGTGATCTTGTGCTGCGCATCCACCATCTTGGACCACCGCTTTGCCGCAGTCAGCTTATCAGGCTCCAACATGGACCTGCAGTGCCGTGACCTGCCTTTCCGATCTCCCTCCCTGAAGAGCGGGGGAACGCCGCGGCTAACCTGACGCCCGAACGCGGTCTCCGGATTTCCCCATGGTGAGCTTATTAGGCTCCAACGTTGACCCACAGTGTTCCAACCAGCCTTCTTGATCTCCCAAGGCAAGCGAGGGATTGTTACAGTGGGTGGCCCATGTGCGAAGAGCATAGAAGTTGGTGAGACTGTGGAGCCCAGACATCTTCTGTGAGGTGAACAAAACAACTGGCTGTTGTTGTTAGAAGCAAGGATGCTCTCTTGGACTATCCTGACAGGATACAATAGATTAGAGAGGAAGATAAGTAAATCCCCAGCTGGTAAAGTGAGACCCTTAAGTTGGACACAGTGTGGGGTTAATTGCCTGACAGGCACATCCTGTAAAGCCCTGCTATAAACTACCTTAATTGCACCAGTCCAGATACCATAAGATCCACTGCTAAATCTGCACAGCGAATAGTGCTGGACTCCCACAAGTGTCTTGGAAACCCAACCAAATTCTACATAATCCAAACCCTTTTCAGAGACAAATAGATTCCATAAAAAAATAATATATATACTGTATATATATTATATATATATATATAAAATATAAAATATATATATATATATATATATATATAATATATATATACACATATATTTTATATATATATTATATATATATATATATATATATATTATATATATATATAGTCCAAGGAAATTCAGCAGAACTTCCTATGCCCAGATTCTTCGCAGGGTGCCAGCAAAATACAGCTCCTGGCAAGGAGCTCAAATGACATGAAAAATAGAAACAATTGCGGCACTCCAGGTAGCTTATCCAAAGTGAAATAAGTAAATTTTTTTCCCACATAGTCAAACACGACGTTTCGGCTCTCTCACAGAGCCATTCTCAAGTGACAGTGATACAAATAGTGCACAATATATAGCAACAATTAACAGTCATTAAATGTTCAAGTGAATTACATAGTAACAATACACATTAAAAAATACAATCAATCAGTTATAAAGTCAAAAGTGTTGAAAATACAGTGATTTAAGAGGCAACGTTGTACAAAAACAACTTTGCTATTATATGAAAAGTGTAAAAATATATAAAAACATTAATCAGGGGGGAAGACCAATATCACTCACCAGTGTATGCAAATAATAAACAGCTGTAAAGTAACTAAATGAAAAAACTTGGCGTTTCTAACTCCATGTTGTGCACAACCGGAAACACCATCAGCTTCTCCCACTCCGCAGTGTGCATGTCACCGGAGAATGTCAACGCGTCTATAGCAACACATACACTGCGCATAGACGTAGGAATAAATTCCCCGATCTGCGCAATAACACACAGCAACTGCCGCGGCCATCTTAAATAAGGGAAAACGATCCCATACTGAATATAGATACATAACAATAACAATATGGACTATTAATGAACAGCAAAAAAGTAAGTGTAAAACGAAGCAGCTGTTCACTAGTAGCCTATAAATAAGCCACCAATGAGTTCGTACATGTGTAATTTTAGCCTGTTGCTGATCACCAGCGACCCAGCAAAACACATTTACATCTTACCAAAAAAGCCAAAATCCACGGCATCTCCACACCTTCAAAATGAATGAAAAAATACAATAGTCCAAATGCATAAAAAAGAAAAAAAATATAGAAAAAAAACAGAAAAAACCCCAGAGCCAATAATGCTCAATAAAAATAAAAATACATATATAAAATAAAACCTAATTTGAAAAAGTGGGTGATAGAGGTCCCGTTCTTAAACGATCGAAGATGTTAACATGATCTAAAAAATAAACAGAAAATACAAAATTAATAAAAAAAAATCACAAAATATGCTTGTAGAAGCTGAAAATGCAAACACATTTGAAAAGGGCAAGATCTAACTACACATCCGTGAAGAAACGTTTTAATCAATATTTAAGCCATGGGGTTTTAAAGATTTTGTACAGAAAATCCACATCAATTCTTTTTTCCTAAGGAGAACATTTCTATTGCCACCACGTTTTGACATTGGTATATGGTCAACAGCCATACACCTAAGATCCCACTCATTGTGCCCAGCGTCATGAAAATGTTTGGAAACAGGTAAATCTAGCCTATGTTTGCATATACAGTAGAATGTCTGTGATTATTTAATCTGGTTTTTAAATCACATGTTGTCTCCCGTACATATATGAGGTTACAAGGACATCACAGAATATACACAATCCAATCCGAAGTACAGGTAAGATGAAATTTAATAGGAAAAACCTCACCATTACCGGGATTAACTAAATTATTTCCTTTAATCATAATGCGGTAATTAAAGGGGTTGTCTCACTACAAGGATTGCTTTTTATGTTAAAGATCTTACAAAAACAAGTCACTTTGCAATAGGTGTCCATTAACAGTGTCCTACCTTTTCCTAGATATCCCCTCTTGTATGGGCTGCATCAGCTCCTCAGGTCGCTATAGCTACAGACCTGTTCAATCTCTCCTGATAGGCTGCCAGCACTGGTTGCTACAGCTACAGACCTGGCTTCTACTGCAGCCTAGTGGAAACCAGTAAACACGCCCCTGAATTCAAAGTGAAACCAAGAAAACAGGACTGAGGTGAGATGAATCAATGTAGTGAGACAACCCCTTTAACACAACCAAGACATGGAAAGGAACCCAATTGAGGTTTACAAAAAAATATTTGCCGCAATTTTAAACTTGGAATTGAATGGTTTACCAATCTATCTTTCAAATTAGGTTTTTCCTATTAAATTTCATCTTCCCTGTACTTCGGATTGGGTTGTGTAAATTCTGGGGTGTCATTGTAACCTCATATATGTAGAGGAGACAACATGTGATTTAAAAACCAGATTAAATAATCACAGACATTCTATACGCAAACATAGGCTAGATTTACCTGTTTCCAAACATTTTCATGATGCTGGGCACAATGAGTGGGATCTTAGATGTATGGCTGTTGACCAAATACCAATGGCAAAACGTGGTGGTGATAGAAATGTTCTCCTTAAGAAAAAAGAATCGATGTGAATTTTCTATACAAAATCTATAAAACCCCATGGCTTAAATATTGATTACAAGTTTCTTCACGGATGTGTCGTTAGTAGTGTTGAGCGATTACGTTGGCTATCGACATCGGGCGATAGTCGATAGTTGGCCACCATCGATAAGGTTTTTCGATAGTCGATCATCTCCGATGACCATTAAAGTCTATGGGAGAGCAACAACACCTTCATTCTTACACCCAAACAGGGCTGGAGAAGCTGGAATTAACAGCCACACAGTCAAATGGATACCTGCTACATCTTAGGCACAAAACGGCTATAAAAGCCAAGAAAAAGTCAAAACCCCATTCACATCCC
>JAODAL010055607.1:0-23840 GCA_025379985.1 Phyllomedusa bahiana
TTGTTTTTTCAAAAATCTTTTGGGGGGGCAGCGGTATTTGTTCTAGTATTTGGGCCTCTTCTCAGTCTCCTCAGCCCACCTTTGGGTTTTCTGATACTACCTAATGGATAAGATTAGAATTTCATCCCTTAATGTTAAAGAATTTAACATCCTTGAGAAGAGATCGCAGAGATCACTTACACAAGAAGAGGTCTCAAATAGTATGTTTGCAGGAGACCCATTTACTCTTCACCCACTTGCAGTCATTCCATAACCGGTACTTCCCTGCCTGGTACAATGTAGTAGTGTTTCTTCGAAAACTAAAGGGGTTGCTATATTTTTCCACAAGTTTTTATCTGTCCAAGTCTTGGATGTCTATACTGACAAGGATGCCAGGGCCGTCTTTGTGAGATGCAGCATGCAGGGGAGCGTCTACACCATTGCTAACATTTATGCACAGAAAACGAACTGCCTCTCTTTCTTAACCAAAACCTTTGACGAGTTGACTTGCTTTGCGCAAGGGCACATTATTCTCTGTGGTGACCTTAATATAGCATTGAATCCCCTACTCGACATATCTACTGGATGCTCCTCCATGTCGCCCCACACTCTCATTAGGATCAAACAGCTTCTTCAAAATATGCAAGTTTCTGATGTGTGGTGCCTGACGCACCCCTCAGATAGGGACTACTCTTTCTACTCTCATCCTCACAACTCCTATAGTTGAATCAACTATATCTTTCCACAGCATTCTCTTCTCTCTTGTCAGTGACACCTCGATAGGTAATATTCTCCACTCGAATCACGCCCCCGTACACTGTGACCTCGCCCTTCCAAATTTCACTTGTACGCCCTTCTCTTGGAGATTAAATGAATCTCTTCTGCAGGACTCTCTCTGCCTCGTGGAGCTCCGGGACGCTACTCGCTCTTTTGTGGCCACTTATCAATCAGACTCTACATGTCCGCAAATCCAATGGGAGGTTCTCAAATGCATGCTCAGAGGTGTTCTTATTAAACACGAGGCCCATTTAAGAAAAGAATCCTCCCAAAGACTCCAGTCCTTACTGGCAAATCTGAGTCGTGTTGAGATGTCGCATAAGACCTCGAGTGCAGAAACTGATCTTAGAGAATAGACTCAACTGCGCCATGATATTCTCCTGCTTAGGGAACGTAAACATAAGCATTACCGGCAGCTCTGCTCTCGTGCATTTTATAGTTGGAGCAATAAACCGGGAAGATTTCTGGTAGTGTTGAGCGATTATAATCAACAAATTTGAAATCGGCTCGGTTTTTAGGTTGATCGTTGAAATTTCCGATCAGGATAATTTAGTGAGAATATGCGCATATTCTATTACTATAGCGCCATTTTTCTGCGCTTCTGTCATTTTTGGGGCAGCAAATCAGCTTAGAGCATGAGCAGGGTGAGCGGGTGTGGACGTCATGACTGGGTGATGTGTATATGGTTGTCATTGGTGACTGGGAAAAATCAATGACTCGTTTTACATAGAACAGCTTCCTGTTCAGCATCAGTGTGTCAGTGTGTTCTCTAAGAGAGGACGTGTTGTTAGCTTTTCCTCGTTACAGGCACGCGAACACAGTTTCTCTTTGTACTCAAGACAACTATGCTTTTAGCTGGTATGAAACATTAGAACATAGGTAGCATTTAGAATTTCAGTTCTTATGTTAGTTAGGTGGACTTTTAAAGAAGCATCTAGAGCCTGTATAGCCGCGGGGAGGGGTGGGAAGGGAGGGGGGGGGGGGGCAAAAGCAGACAGACAGGCGGTTTGAAATTAGTGTGTATATTGTGCAGGCCCAGCTATGCTTTGTAACCATACATTGAAATGGCTTTTTTTTACCAGCAAACTGCACCTGAGGTTGAAATAGTACCGTTATTTTGTGCAGCCGGTTTTGTTCAAAGACCACCTTGTACTTTCTATTAGGGTACAGAAAGATTTTCTAGTAACTGACTGTTGTATTTCATTGGTGCAAAACCAACTTTTATTATGTACACAATTTAATTAGGTGATTTTCACTTTGGCGCAGGCACAATTTGTTCAAAGCCCCATCTTGTACTTATATTACGATACAGAAATTTGACTATAGTAATTGCTGTTGTATTTCATGGTGCAATAAACACCTTTTATTTTCAGTTATAACATTTAAATAGCTGTATTGCACTTTGGTGCGCCAGTTTTTTTAAATAGCCACTCTACTTAAATTTGGTTACAGAAGATTTCTTAGTTACTGTTGGCTTATTTCATTGGTGCAAAAAAAAAATCAACGTTTGTTATCAGTTTATCTTTTAAATAACTGTATTGACGTGGTGCGGCCCTACTAGTTTTTTTCAAATAGCCAAGTTGTTTCGGACAATTCTGATAGTATAATAATATATAGCAACTGTTCTCTTTTGTATTGCTGCAAATAAAAGGAAATTTTTCATCCGTGTAACTTCTGAATATTTTTATTGTGCTCAGCGTGAATCTCAGTTTGGCGCAGATAGACGCCACTTGTATGATAGTTTGTTGAAAAACTATCAATTCCTAGTTTAATGGGCAGTTGTAAATACCTGAGGTACTGAGGAAGAAACACTAGTTGATTTTGTCTTCTAATTCACTAGGTTGGCTGTAGGAAAATTAGAGGGATTTAAGAATAGCTGTGATTTGCTGTTTTTCAATAAGACCACGGCCCAAAAATCTTCCATACCTTCTTAAATTTTTTCTTTCTGAAACATGGAGTGAAATGCAGGTGGTAGCGAGGCAAAGAGGAGGTGTAGGACATGGAGGTAGAGGTCGAGAGAAGGTGCTCCTTTCAGTGTTGGAGACCAACACGGTAAGCCAGCGGATCATCGGTTGCTGGACCGTCAGGCCTGTCATCGCTAGGTCAGGCTGTGAATCTCTGTAACGATCAGTTGTCGCAAATATAGTAGATTTTCAGTTGTAAATGCCACCTGCATCCAGGAGTCTTACCTCCTAGTCCGCTCCTGTCACGGCCACTAATGTCGTTCATCAGCATCGTCAGCAATCTGTTCCAAACATGAAGCGAAGGCAGGCCTCAAAATTCAACTGGTGTACCCACCACTGTGGAGTATCCATTTTCTGAAGACCTCTTTGATGACAAAATTCGGGGGGTATGGGGGTCAGAAAGCATTTCAAGATTCAGAGGCCAAGAGGTGATTTTTGTCTGCTTGGTGCTATTGCTGATGGCATCAGCGGGGAGAAAGGAAGCCGGTCAAACAGTTCAAAAAATTCCCGGGAGGTAGTTGGCAACGCCTTGCAGATGCACTGTTTGATTGTAGCCCGCAAAAGCGCCTTTTTCCAGGATGCAGTATGTCAGGACGAGGAATTCACCTGGTTGTTGATGATGATGATTGAACATTGCAGATCCAATGTGGTCTTTTCAGCCGAATTTGCTTGAGAGCTCTTCATCACTGGAAGAGGAGGAAGACATGGGCGTAGTGTCAGTACGGCTCCGCCTCAAAAAGGGAGAGGGAGGGTCCCAGAAGAAGTCCGATGAGATGATTCCGCCAAGCCTCGATCATGAAGAAAAAGAAACAACGCTCTCTCGCTATAACGCCGTCGAAAATGTCCAGGACCTCTCAAAGCTGGGTCTTTTTCGAGCAAGCCTCTGATTCACCCAGCGATGAATATGCTCCTTTGCCGGTAAACGCATCTCAGTAGTAGAGGCAAGGATCTTAGGTGTTTAACGGTCCACCAACATGTTTGAGTCAACAGCAGCGAATGCATGAGTTGAAAATGGAAGGGAAAAACACTTGGCCAATAAAGGCCACACCGATTGCCGAACGGCTTCAAAACCTCTGTCAACCATCCCTCTGTCTCCGCCTCCTACGCCACCTTCAAGGGTTCCTCAGATGCCCATGTCTTCTCAGAGTCATGATCAGGGAGTCAGCCTACGCTTCAGCCTCCACCACGCCGAAGTACCACCATCACCACCTGAGACCCATCTACCCATTCTCCTTCCACCAGTTTGATGACTGCACGCCTCGTTTACAGCGGCCAGTCTAGCAGCCCAGCCTTTGTCTACCAGGTTTGGGAGCAGAAGAAACACTTTAACCCAAAACCATCCCAAAGCCAAAAGGCCTGAATCGTCGGCATTGCCTGGACTTTTGGCTTGAAATGTTGCTTTCGTCTGGTGGACAAGATGGGTTCCACCTGTCATGGCCCTTGCCTAGCCCCAACAACATGATGCCGGGAGAGCAGGCATTTCTTTGCCAGAAAAGCGTCCATGCACTGGCTAGCCACGTGTCATCTTGTAAATTTCAAGCATGTTGTCTGCATCTGTGTTCAGCAAGGTCCATCTGACCACCGCACATGGACTAGTAAGCAAATTCCAAAGGCGCTTTATCTCTGGACAGGCTCATGGTGAGCTGGGTGGATGTCTCTGGATGGTGTCGGTGGTTTACAGACTCGGGCGCTCGCTCTTCAAAACCGCAGGGTTGGTTTGCAGGGTTCTTTCCCAGGTCCTTGGTGGACATCACGTAGCCCCAGAGAAGATACAGGCGTGATTGAAATTAATCTGTCTTGGAGGACCAGTCAACTCAACAGGTCAGGAGCTGTTGGGAGGCTCTCCGCAACGTGAATCGAGCGCCTGGCTTGGTGACAAGAACCTTGTGCCAGGCAAGGTGAGTGTGCGATAGGATGGTCGAAATCTGTGGCCGCCCTTAAGATCGGAAGGATGGAGCACATCTTGCCTGGACATGTCATGAACCTTGTCCGCAGAATATTTCTAAAGCGCTACCCGGGTCTGTACCGCCCCTTGCATGAGGAAGGCTCGAGGTCTGAGCTCGCACTTCCGCCAATTCGCACCATGCTTGTTTCCCGTTTTGGCTGCGTATGCCGCATCAGCTCGGCCTCCCGTCAAACCGTTTCATTGTTTGACGTGGCAACACATTGGAATTCCACCCTCCACTTGCTCCAGCAATTGTGGCGCAGGCAATGCCATTAAGCAGTACGACAGTGACACATGGCCTGACAAACAGCGGTGCTGGACTCAGAGTGTGAGCCTACGAGGAGTGGAGGCAGGTTGAAAAGAAGCTCTGCCCACCATTTCCTTGCCAGTTTTGACAGAAGCCACCAAAATGGTCAGTCACGGGACAATGCCCTTGTCAGGCAATGGAGCTTGTGCTGGTGATCTTAGTTCTGGAAACAATCGTTGCGACACTCTGAAAATCAGGTCCAACCAGCAAACGGAGGAGGGAACGGACACAAGATGCGGGGACACGGGGCTTTCTCTCGTCGAAAAAAAACTCCAGGAAGAAGGGCCGACAGTTTCACAATTTTATCGGTCTTCATTAGCAGTGGTTCAGGGTCTCCAGGGCTAGTGCAAAGGTCGGAGACTCAGCTCTCAGGGTTGGTGCATCATCTGAGGCAAGGTTGTGTTGAAGCTGTGGCCGGAGGAAAACGGAGGAGGAGGGGGGATGAGGTTATTCCTGGAACACAGACGTTTACCGAGTCCCTGGCCTCCTGGAAAGAGGTTGGCAGCGATATTTGAGTGGCGTAGGAAGGAGGAAGATGTGGGAAGCATCAGTTTGCTAGTGCACTTCGACCCAGAGGCTTGGAAATCAAAGGCTCCATTCTACACATGAGTGCTTGCATGCTCCATTTCTCCAAACACTGATCCTCGCATTAAGCAATCAAAACGAACAACAGTTACTGGGTGGCCACCTCCTCGATCACACCGGTTTACAAAGCAAAATCAGCACGTTCCTTCCCAGCCCACCCAAATAGAGAGTATATAGTACAATGCAGGAATTGGAGACCGTGCTGAGTTGATCTACTGGAGACATCTGTGTGCTTTCTGCTTCAGGTTCTTCGAATGCTCAAAGTGGAACAACGTCAGCAACGTGTCAGCAGTAGAATGGTCAAGTAGCCGTTTAGCAGGGCCAGCAGCAGCAGCGCATTGTGGCAGAACTTAATGGCGTGAACCTCTGGCAATCTTTATTTACACCTCACAACGCATGTCTGCAAGAGGCCCAGATACAACACAAAGAGACTGGCTTCAAGAATTCATGGTGCTTCGAATGGTCTCAACACCGATGTTTTTGATATCGTTCCGGACCCCAATCGACTTCTGAGGTATTACAAAATGGTTGATTACTGGACCGAGGGAGCTCGCTGTCCACGCCAAAGAGGATGTTGTCCTGCCCAGAAGCCAGCGTCATATCTCGAAGCGGACCTTCAACACAGCTGGGAGGGAGTCATTAACGACAAAGCATCAGGCTTGACCAAAGATAATGTGGATCGTTTTGACTTTTCATCAAGACTGGTTCAGGCTTGAATCCTCTGATGATGTTGTGGCCCCAATTGCCGAGGTCACCGAAATAGTTGCGGTTCTACTTCACATTCCCTCTTCAAAAAGAAATGGTCCTCTTGAAAGCTTTTTTTTTTAAATGATAATTTCTTACTGCAATTTATATTACTCAGTTCCCAAATGATACTTTGCTGGTTTTGCCTTGTGAGGAGACCTCGATAAAAGACATCCAAGGTTTCATGACAAAACCGTTTCCATTAACTCTCTATATTTTAGAATTTTTTAATATTGGTCAGTGGTTTAGGGTCATGTTGCTGTGAGATACAGCTATAACTCATGGTCCTTTGGAACAGAAATATGGCTTCTATGTGGCGATTTCTCCCCATAACAAATTTTTATCCAGTGGACTGAGAAGTCATTGTTAGAATTTTTATGGTCATGCTGCTTTGAATGCAGCAATATCTAGTGGTCGTATTATAAAAAAATGTGTTGGTGTTCTACCAGACATATGTTCTTCACCAATTGTCAAGAGTGGTCAAGCAGGTCATGTTTGAATTTTTGAGGGGTATGTTGCTAGTTTGAAATGCAGCAATACTACAGGGTCCTATTATAAGAAATGTTGGTTTTTAACAGACATTTGAATCTGCACATTGTCATAGAGTGGCTCAAGGGTCATGCTGTTGAATTGTTTTGGGGGCATGTTGCTGTGAATGCAGCTTTATATCTAAAGGTCCTATTCTTAAAAAATGTGGTTGTCTAACAGACATTTGTTTATTCACAATTGTCAAGAGTGGCTCAAGCGGTGATGAGATAGGTTTAGGACATGCTAATCGGACACTTATTGCTAAATGACTTTGTTTTTGCAAAGATCTTTTAACATAGCTAGCAATCCTGTAGTGACGTCAAACCCATATAATACTATAAAAAAAAGAGAAATTCAAAGACGTTGGGGGCATTCCATTCCTATTTTAAAAATGTGTTTTTCTAGAATAAACTACTAAAAAACAATTGCATGTACAAAATAGCTGAAAAATTATTCTGTGAATTGTATCAAAGGGAGGGTACAGGGAAGCCTTGAACAGATGTAGGTTATTCGAGGACATTGGTGTATGGAGACATTCGTCACCAAGAACAGAGGCAATTTCCTCAACACATTGAGTAAATACAAGGAAAAAGAATGCCAAGAAAAAGGGCACATGGAAGTGACACAGGAGCTCAAACCACTCAGCATTCTCAAGGGGCTCAATATGGTCCTCACTATACGGCAGGGCAAGGCTTGTAGATTGCAGAAATTTCTCTAGTGTACCAGGTCTTTGACTGTGTACTGAGAAGGCTGGAGGTCTGAGCTCACACTTCCATCTTCCGCACTCTGCTTCAGCACGACTGTTTCGTTTGCTGCATCATAAAGGGCATGTTTTGACTGTGTTATTGGATGAGGACGCTCTGCCTGGGGCTTATCACTCGCCCCTCCCACTGTAATCGGGCATGCTAGCTTAACTGCGTGTTATAGATGACGGTCGCCAGCCTTTGCTTCTCCACACCCACTGCGAAGTACAGGCTCTGCCAGCTGAAACCTGGTGATTCCCACGTTTTACAGCCTCACCCGCCTTGATGCGAGTATTTCTCCCACCCACTTGACGTAGAATGAAGGGATTTTACACGCAACTACAGGCCCTAGTCGATCTACTGGGGGGAATAATCTGATTTCATTGCTTCTCATTCTATGTCACGGTGGAACAATGTCACAGTAGAATGCAAGTTGCTTTAAGCACCAGCAGTATGGAAAACGAGTGTTGTTTTTAATATAGTTTATTTCTTATTGAGAAATTTTCTGATGATGGGAACCTGTGCGGGTTTTTGGATCATGCTGCAGTCCAGGACATGAATAGTCAATGTCCAGTTTAATTGAAATGGTGGTTGAAAGACTCCTTATTCCGGCACTTTTTAATCTGTGGGTCAGACAGGTTTTGGGGTCATGCTAGCGGGTGGTCCGGACGGGCATAGTCAATGTCCAGTTCAACTAAAATGGTGGTGAAAGACTCCTTTTTACAGGCACTTTTTAATCTGTGAGGTCATACAGTTTGAGGGAGTGCGGTACGAACATGCTGAGAGTAAATGTCCAGTTTCAACTAAATGGTGGTTTTATAAGGACTCCTTTTTCCAGTCTTTTATCTGTGGAGTCAGAAAGGTTTTGGGGTTCATGCTGCGGTTCCAGGACAGGCCATAGTCAATGAATCCAATGTTTCAACTAGAATGGTGGTTGAAAGAATCCTTTTACGGCACTTTTTTAAACTGTTGGTCATACAGGTTGAGGGTCATGCTGCGGTACAGGCCATGTATAGTCAATTTCCTGTTCAACTAAAATGGGGGTTGAAAGACTCCTTTTTACGGCCCTTTTTTAATCTGGGGTCATGCAGGTTTGGGGCTCATGCTGTGGCCCAGGACAGGTATAGTCAATGTCTAGTTCAACTAAAATGGTGGTTGAAAGACTCCTTTTTCCGGCACTATTTAAATCTGGGGGTCATGCAGGTTTGGAGCTCATGCTGTGGCCCAGGACAGGTATAGTCAATGTCCAGTTCAACTAAAATGGTTGTTGAAAGACTCCTTTTTCCCGGCACTTTTTAAATCTGGGGGTCATGCAGGTTTGGGGCTCATGCTGGGGGCCCAGGACAGATAAAGTCAATGTCCAGTTCAACTAAAAATGGTTTTTGAAAGACTCCTTTTTTCGGCAGTTTTTAAATCTGGGGTAATGCAGGTTTGGGGCTCATGCTGTGGCCCAGGACAGGTATAGTCAATGTCCAGTTCAACTAAAATGGTGGTTGAAAGACTCCTTTTTCCGGCACTTTTTAAATGTGGGGGTCATGCAGGTTTGGGGCTCATGCTGTGTCCCAGGACAGGTATAGTCAATGTCCAGTTCAACTAAAATGGTGGTTGAAAGACTCCTTTTTCCGGCAGTTTTTAAATCTGGGGGTCATGCAGGTTTGGGGCTCATGCTGTGGCCCAGGACAGGTATAGTCAATGTCAAGTTCAACTAAAATGGTGGTTGAAAGACTCCTTTTTCCAGCCATTTTTAATCTGTGGGCCAGACAGGTTTAATGGTCAAAACTGCGGCCCAGGACAGATATAGTCAATGTCCAGTTTAACTAAAATGGTGGTTAAAAGACTGCTTTTTCCGGAAGTTTTTTAATCTGGGGGTCATGCAGGTTCAGGGCTCATGCTGTGGCCCAGGACATGGATAATCAATGTCCAGTTCAAGTAAATGGTGGTTAAAATAATACTGCCTTCTGGCACTTTTTAATTTGTGGTCATGCGAGGTTTAAGGGTCATGCTGTGGTACAAGCCCAGGATAGGGGAAGGTCTGGGGATTTTTTTCTGTGACTTTTATAATCTAATTGTGTTGCCTAAGATGTAGCACGTATCCATTTGACTGTTGTGGATGTTAATTCCAGCTTCTCCAGCCCTGTTTGGGTGTAAAAATGAAGGTGTTGTTCCTCTCCCATAGACTTTAATGGTCATCGGCGATAATCTATTATCGACTATCGGAAATCGTCTTGATAATTGATGATATCGACTATCGAATCGATAACGATAGTTGACACAATCGCTCATCACTAATTTCTGGCTTGAGCTCTGAGAGACAGATGAGCATCACTTTTTATACCACAAATTAAAGACTCACAAGGGCGTATGGTACATCTCATGAAGGACATCTTACATGCTTTCCACAATTACTACAACCTCTAATCCTCCGGGGACACCTCAGGAGCGACTCCAGGTTCTGCCTCTCTATGGGATTATCTGCGGAGAATGACTCTTCCCTCTCTTCCTCCACAGTCTTTTGCTTCTCATTCCTGAAGATCTTTGCAATTTTACAAGGTTGTGTTGGAGGATCTGTCCATCCCCCTTCTGCATACTTTTAATACGGTCTCCGATGACTCCCCATTTGATTACGCCTTCCTGAGAGCCCATATGACGGTTATACCAAAGGATGGTAAAGATCCTGCCCAATGTCAAAGCTACCACCCCATTTACCTAATTAATACTAATGTTAAACTGTTTGCTAAACTAATTGTATCAAGACTGAATCCCCTATTGCCACATCTTATCCATTCTGATCAGCTGGGCTTTATTCCTTCGAGAGAGGCAAGAGACAATACCCTGAAGACATTTTCCTTAGTTAATTTTGCAGGTGCTACACGTCTCCACTGTATGCTGCTCTCGCTTGATGCCAAAAAGGCTTTTGACCGGGTTAATTGGTCTTTCTTGAAGGCTGTGTTATCTCATATAGGTGCTGGGCCTGTCCTTTTGTCCAAAATTATGGCTCTTTATCACTCCCCGCAAGCTCAAATCCGTGTTAACGGTTTTATGTCTACCCCTTTCACAATCAGCAATGGTACCAGGCAGGGATGCCCCTTATCTCCACTACTTTATGCACTAGTTATGGAGCACTTACTGCATGATATAAGGTTAAACTCTTCGATACAGAGGATCAGGGTAGGGAATGAGCATATCAAATGCTCAACCTTTGCGGATGACCTCCTGTTAAATATAACTAACCCAACAATCTCTTTGCCCTCTGTGCTCAGGGTCTTTTCTGACTTTGGCTTTTACAGCAACCATAAAATCAATATGTCCTTCCTCACCTACATTACTTATTCCAGACAATTCCTATACTTCTCCCTAAATAATTCTTCGTCACCTGAAATAAACTTATACTACAATTCTGGGCTAACAAGCACCCTAGAATTTCCAGAACTACATAAATGAAGTCTGTTGTTTGGGGGATTATCTCTCCCCAACCTACAGGCATACTGTTTAGCTGTGGTCTCAGTCTGTATTTTAGACAATTTTCATAACGCACCTTCCAAGCTCTGGGTTCGGGTTGAATCGGCCATATACAGAGGTCCTACTGTAGCATTACCATGGTTGCCTCCCTCTATGTTGTCTAGTTGCTCTCTTAGAAAGATCCCCTATATAGCACAAATCACAATACGGGCCCATAGAGTTTTCCCCTCTACCATAAACATATTTAGCACAGAAGGACCCTTGACCCCGTTGTGTGGCAATCCGATGGTCCCTACCGCTGTGCCTACTGTTTTCTCTGCTATTGGATGTCATAGAGGGTTCTTGGTGATTTGGGATTTCCTGTCTGTTGATACCTTTAAAGCCTTTAAAGCTTACAGTGAAGCTTAATTATTATCAAATTCGCAGCTTTTACTCTTATAAAGCCCTATTGAGCCTCCATAGGCCGCCCACTCCTTTTGAATCCTGGTGTTTGCAGAAAATAGTTACAACACACCACATTTCCAATATTTACAGTCTCCTAACTACACCTGCAGACTCCCATAAATTATCCTTTCAAAGGGCCTGGGAAGTGGAGCTTTCTCGAGAGTTCTCTGAGGTGGACTGGAACAGGTCTTTTTTTTCTCACCCATAAAACCTCAGTGTCTTCTAGAAGACAATAACTAAATTATGAGATTCTGTCTAGATGGTACCCTTTTACATTCTCTGTTCCCGTCGGTTCCAAATACGTGCTGGCGTTGCTACGCGGATGTGGGGACAATGCCGTATATTTGGTGGGGTTGTCCCTCCCTACCACCTTTCTGGCTCAAAGTTATTGAAGTGGTCTGATTGGTTACAGGATTGACAATTTCCAATGACCCTGCTGCTCTACTTTTATTTAGGATTCCACTCTCCCCCAAGCTACTGAAAACTCACCTAGTCTCTTTCTTATTAAATGCAGTTAAAATAGTCATTCCTATATTGTGGCACTCTACCTCGGTCCCAACGGTTACAGATTGGTTTCAAGAGAATCACACCAATTACTGCTTAGAGGAACTACGTAAAAAACACCAGAACCCATCAAAAATTTTTCTGCGACAGTGGAGTGAATGGGTTTCCTTTTGGGGCCTCTGACTTGACTCCCATTCTCCCGTTTTTATGATAAAGGCTTCTTATTTTCAAAGCCCCTTTTCTTGGTAAATTTTTTTGACCACTGACTACCCTTGCCTTTTTTCATTGTTTTGTTCCATTTCTTTTCCCACCCTAAAGTTTTTTTTCCCCCTGTATTGGACAGTGATTTACCAGGGTTTCTTAGATTTTTGTGAATTTGGCCCTCTTCACATTGTGCCTTTTTTCATAATTCTTTTAAAACCCTTTCCCCCTTTGGGGCCTCCCTGATAAAAAATATCTGGATGATTTAAAATACTGTTGCCAGACTTTTCACACCAACAAACATTATTCATAGCATATAACTCAAAGGGGCCACATGTAATGGGCTTTCCGCACGTTTTTTGGCGTATACGCGCCTCCACCCGAACCCGCTGCGACGGGGGGGTTTCATGTTAGGCGCAGTTTTCGCCACTTTCAGCTCCCCCCCCCAAAAAGGGGGCGGGCAGGGGGCGATGTGTGGGCGCGGGGGGCGTTCCCGGGGGCAAACCCGGCCGCTCGATCCTCCAGGCATTACGAGGGGCGATCGGAAAGCGAGGCGCAGTGCACGTCGGCAGCTCCGACAACAACCTTTTTTTTTTTTGGCTAAATCCTCCGACAGGGGCAAAGTGAACGGGATCAAACATCAGGAAGCAATAGAAATCGTACGAAATCTCGGCGTCCCTCCGGGCAGGAGTAAAATCCGAAAAAAATCGTTTTTAAAAAAGGGCGGAAAACAGGTCAGAAAAGACTGAACGAAAAAAATAAACATATTTTAAAAAAAAAAAAAAAACACTTTCCAAAACTCTAAAGGGCGCAATATCAAGTTTATCTATTGGAAATTCCCGGGGGAAACATAATAAAATTCGAAACCTATTCTCATTGGTCGCAAAACCCCAAATCAGAAAGAGCACAGTAAACCCCCTTTAAAACCATGGGAAAGGATTGACCAATCAGAATCCACGGGGGGATAATTCAAAAAAACGAAAAAAAGACAAAAAGAGCTGTTTGGGGCTGAGCTAGCGGGGGTTTGGCTAGCTCCCCCAAATCAAAAGAGCGACAAAACCCATTCTATCTAGGGGAGAATTTAACCAATAAAAATCCACGGCGGGAAAATTTAAAAATACAGTAAAAAAGACAAAAAGAGCTGTTTGGCTGAGCAGGGGGGGTTTTGCTATCCCAGCCAATCAGAGCGCGACTACTTTCCCCTTTAAATTCCCCCCCCTAGGGTGGGAACGCGCACAAAATCTCGGCACCACGCCGGGGCATGAAGTAATAAACCAAAAAAAAATTTTTCATTAAAGTAAAACATATCAAAAAAGAGCCAAACCCCTTCTTTATAAAAAAAGCATTTAAAAAACCCAACAACGCTTTTGTCGCCGAGACCGGCGCTACATGGGGAATTGAAATAGAGGAATTGCCGGGAAATTACAGAATTCAAATTGTTTAAGCTTTTTCTAGGGTCGCAAAAAACACTAATCAGAATAGGCGCAATTCCCTTTTATAACCTATGGAGAAAAATGACCAACATTTCAAGGGGGGGACATTCAAAATACAGAAAAATCAAAAACGACTATTGGTTAAAGGGCGGGGGTTCGTTCATCTTTACCAAAATCAGACGCAAGCTATTTTCCCTCATAGATTTCATGGGAAAAGAAATTCGAGCGCGCTCTGGAAGGCTAATTAAAAGGGGCCCGTTATTTGGACCAATGGGAGACGAGCAACGCCCTAGGTTTTTAAGCAATCTGAAATAAAACGACAGGGCCCAAATAAAATGATAAACTACAGAAGTTGTCCCATTTGTAATAAACGAATGAAATATGGGGGGAACAAAAAAAAAAATTAAATCAAAAAAAATCGTTTATTTTTTATTTTTTTTTGCACCCCTACTATTGACCTTGGAACGAAATAAAGAAATAAAAATGATTTTATTGAGTAATATTTTTTTTTTTTTACCCCCCATAAAATTATTCGTTTTTTAATAAAACATCGGGGCAATCTTTTGTTATAATTTTATTTTGCCGTGACAGTTTGATTTCAGATTTGCATTAGAAAACCCATAGGACTCGCTCCTCTCCCATTGGTCCAAATAACGGCGCCTCTTTTAAATTTGCCAATCACAGAGCAGCTCAGAATTTTTTTCCCCCTAGAACTCTAAGAGAAAGTACTCGCCTCATTGGGTAAGCTGGGCGAGCCCCCCCGCTTCAACAATTAGCCGTTCTGCATTTTTCTGTATTTTTGAATGTCCCCCTTTTTAAAAAGATTGGGAATTTTTCTTCATAGATTAATGGGGGCATTGTCGCTCCTATTCTGATTGGGCAATTCCCTCCATAAGGTTTTAATGGGGCATTGTCGCTCCAATTCTGATTGGCTGGTTTTTGCCGCCAATGGGAAAAAGCTTTAAAAAATTTGAATACGTAATTTTCCGCAAATTTTCCTCTTTTCAATTCCCCTTGTAGCGCCGTCTCGGCACAAAAACCTTTTCGGGTTTTTAAACTGTTTTTTTGTAAAAAAGGGTTCGGCTCTTTATCTGTAAGTTTTACATTTAAAAAAATCTTTTTTTTTTAATACTTTATCCCAAGGCCTAACGCCGAATTTTCAGACGCCCATCCTCCAAACTATAATGGGGGAAAGCCCGCGCTCTATTGGCTGGGGAAGCCAAGCACCCCTAGCTCAGCAACAGCTCTTTTCTGCTTTTTTACTGTAATTTTTAAATTTTCCCGCCGTGGATTCTGATTGGGCTAAACTTCTCCATAACTAAATGGTCTTTGTCGCTCCTATTCTGATTGGGCAATAATTCTCCAAGGGTAAATGGGGGTCTGTCGCTCCTATTTTGATTGGCTGAGCTAGCCAAATCCCCGGATTAACCAACACCCTTTTCAGCATTTTTACGATTTTGAACGTCCCCCCCGCCCGGTTTTTATTTGGGCTAAACTTCCCCATAGGCTAGAAGGGTCTCGTCGCTCCTATTCTGTTGGCGAGCTACCAAGCCCCCCTAGCTTAAAAAATCATCTTTTCAAACATTTTTTCTTATTTTTAACTGTCCCCCCCGGATTCTATTGGTCTAAACTTCCCCCATAGGCTAAATGGGTCTCTGTCGCCCTTTCTGATTTGGGTGAGCAGCCAGTCCCTAGCTTAAAAACCCAACACTCTTTTCCATTTTTACTGTATTTTGAACTTCCCCCCTGGATTCTGATTTTCTAAACTTCCCCATAAAGGTAATGGGTCCTGTCCCCATCCCATTCTGATGGCCCCCCCTTTAACCCAAAACCTTTTTAGAAATTTTTCTGATTTTGAATTCCCCCCGGTTTTCAGCAAATTCCCCCAAAATTTATTTCCCCTTTTCTTTTTGGGGTTTTGGAAAAAGTAAATTTTTTAGTATTTGAATTAAATTTTAAATTTTAATTTATTAAAATTTTTTTTATTTTTTTAAAATTTTTAAAAACCGTTTTTGGAAATTAAACCCAAAAGGGATTTTTGTTTTCCCCCCGCATTGGAATGTTTTTTTCCCCGTTTCCAGCCCCGTCCGCACTGCCGCCATGACCCGCCTTCCCCCCATTGGGGGCCCCACTTACAAAACTGGGGAGGCGCAGGGGAAATTTTCCCCATGTAGAGTGCGCTACCTCCGGCGGTGAATCATAGGCGCAGCGCCGCACTGCGCTTCGGTCCCTGCACTGCGCCCCACACACTGGCCAGGCGCGGCGGACTTTTCCCCGCATGTATGACCGCACTAACTCCGGTGCCGAATCCTAGGCGCAGCGCCACACTGCGCCTCGGACCCGCACTGCGCCTAACACACAGGCGAGGCGCGGCGGACTTTACATTGTCTGTATGAGCGCGCCCCGGCCTCGACATGAATCAGGCGCAGATTCCGCCGGAAAACTGGCGGAAAGGAGCGCCCCGACCCGGCGGGATTCATACATGTGGCCCTAATTCTTCATGTTCCAATGCTTTCACCTGTCTGCCTCCATCAGTGTAGCTCACAGTTGTAACTGCTTATATATGTACCCATGTGATTCTACAATGTTAAATATGCTGTTCACCTATTTCCGTGACATTACTGTAACCTGATTCTGTTTGCATCAATACAATCTTCCTTGAATACGAAAAACAGGCTGGCGAGGTGTGGACCAGAGGGTAAGCCCGGCAAAGGTATGAAATTAGACATTTTCGAGAACCGATCAGTGACCACCCAGACAACGGTATTACTGTAGGAGGGAGGAAGATCGGTGACAAAGTTCATCACCACATGAGACCAAGGAGTATTGGGAATCAGCAGAGGTTGCAGCATACCAGCTGGTTTGTGGCAAGGCATCTTGTCGTGGACACACATGGTACAAGACTCCACAAATTTCTTGACGTCCTTAGCAAGACCTGGCCACAAATAGAAAACGGAGAGTAACTTATAGGATTTACGTGTGCCAGGGTGCCCGGCCACCAGAGAGCTATGTTTCTATTTCAGAAACTTCTTCTGGAGCTCAGGGCGCATATATGTCTTAGCCGGGGGAACACGTTGGGGGGGACAACGGCAGCTGTGAGATCAGGCGTTCCGGGGGCACAATGTGCCATGCGGCTATTTCTTCCACAATCATGTCAGAAGCATGGGAGAGGGCATCGGCATCAATGTTCTTTTCTTGGGGATGGAAATGGATCAGGAAGTTGAATCGCAAAAAGTACAGGGACCACCTGGCTTGGCGTGGATTCAGACATTGGGCTGCTTGGAGGTTCAGGAGATTTTTGTGGTCTAAGTAAATATTGAGCGGATGAGGACCCCCCTCCAGGAGGTGGCACCATTCTTCCAATGTCAGTTTCACAGCCAGCATCTCCTGATCCCCAATGGTGTAGTTCTTTTCCGTGGGAGAGAAAATCTTAGAAAAGAAACAACACAGGAGGGTCTTGCCTTTGGACCGCCCCAGCCCCCACGGAAGAGGCATCAACCTCTAAGGAGAAAGGTTTCTCGGTATCAGGGCGGGATAGAATAGGTGCCGAGGCGAAAGCCAGCTTTAATTTAGAGAAGACTTCTTTGGCTGCAGGATCCCATAGTTTCGGGTTGCGATTTTTCTTGGTGAGCACCATGATTGGTGCCACCAGCGTGGAGAAATGTGGGATAAACTGCCGGTAATAGATAACGAAACCCAGAAACTGCTCTATGGCCCATAGACCAACGGGCCGCAGCCACTGTAAAATGGCAGATAACTTTGCAGGGCCCATCTGTAAGCCCTTGTCAGAGATAATGTACCCAAGAAATGGGAGGCTGGTAGAAGAAGCACCTCATCTTGGTGTACAAGTGATTACTGTGTAGATGTCTCAGCACCTGGTACACATGGATTCGATGTAACACCCGGTCGGGTGAGAAAACCAGAAAGTTATCCAGGTAAATGACCACACAAGTATACAGGAGATCCCTGAATATGTCATTGACGAATTCCTGGAAGACTGGCGAGGCATTGCACAGACCAAAGGGCATCTAAAAAAAAAAAAATACGCAAAATGCCCATAGCAAGCATTGAATGCCGTCTTCCACTCCTCTCCCTCACGGATCTGAATGAGATTGTAAGCCCTTAGCAAGTCCAATTTAAAGAAAATCTTGGCTCCACGGAGCTGGTCAAAGAGTTCCGTAATTAATGGTAAAGGATAACGGTTCTTGGTTATCTTGTTGAGGCCGCAATAGTCTATACACGGATGTAGTGAACCATCCTTTTTCTCTATGAGGAAGAAACCAGCTCCGGCAAGAGAGGATGACTTGTGGATAAACCCCTTCTGAGGGTTCTCTGGTATGTAGGCCAAAATGGCCTGAGTCTCTGGTACGGAAAGCAGTAGACCCTGCCTTTGGGAGGACCAGTACCAGACAGCAGGTCTATAGGACAGTCATAAGGGCGATGAGGTGGAAGGGTCTCAGCCTGTTTCTCTGAGAAAACATCAGCAAGGTCCTGATATGCAACAGGCATGTAATGTTTTCTGGCCGCAAAGCCAGAAACGCCCAGTTACAGGGGATCCTCAGGGCCCACCGCGGGCAGAGATGGTAATACTCGCGGCAGGTAGCCGAAGTGCAGGACACATGGGATGAATAAACGGATGTTGTATCTGTAGACGGATGCACAGTCCCAGGGAGATAACAGATAGACAGGGTGCCAGGAATCTGCAGGTATTAGCTGAGGTGCAGCGACAGGAGTTCAGCAGGTAAGATGTCAGGAACCAGCAGATAACCAGGTGCGCTGGGTAATGCAGACGTTAAGCAGAAGCTTCAGCAGACACACTGGAAACCAGGGGGTTAACACAGCAGCAGCTTCAGCAGCGGAGGTCTAGCTCTATGGAAGAACACCAACGAACTGACCCAGAGTCCAGGGAGGAATTTTCCTTAAGAAGGCAAGGGTCACAGGCACAGGCAGGAAGCAGGAGCACGTGTCCCAAAATGTTAGCAGCTGGGCGCGCTGCCCCGGGCCCCAAAGGGGGGGCGCACAAAACGCTGGGGAAGCCACAGAGGACGGACCGCGGAACAGGGCCAGGTGAGTACACTGAGCAGCAGGACAGGTACAGAGCAACTGACACTGGGCCCGCTGTAAGCCCTGCACAGGAAGCCACAGCGGACCCAGACACAGGGGCACGGACACGACTGTGGTCCAAGGCACGGGCCGCGGCTTGATCCGTGACAGTACCCCCCTCTTAGGCCCTCCCCTCCGGTCTAGCCGGGTACCGCCATAATGACTAGGGGTAACCACCTCCTCCTCGGTATCCCAGGAACTGTCTTTAGAGGGGGCGTCCAGAGAGTCCCGGATTTCTTCTTGAACCTGGGTAGCAGAAGCAGAAACAGTAGGCAGGGGAGAGGTGGGTGGGAAACAGAGGTGCTTTACAGACCAGAGCTCTTTTTGTGCTTGAAGTTCCTCCAGGCCAGTACAGCAAAAGGGGCGGGGGAAACGGGTGGGGGGGACTGCACGGAGGGCAACTTGGGGCAGCGAGAATGACATACCACCCCACGGGAGAATTCACCCTTTTTTTCCCAATCAGAGAGGATTGTGACGCTGGAACCCGTACCCAAAGGGACAGGGCTTTAGGCCTCCCTTTTTAACCCCTTAGCAAACATATTTTTATACCCCCTTCAATCCCCTAAAAAAATGGGTTTTCCGGGGGGAAGCAGAACTTCTCTAAATTTGGGAAAATAAAACCCCAAAAAGACCAAAAATTTGCTTTATCCCAAATAACAACACCTTTCAAAACGGCATTTATTAAAACCCTTTAAAACCCACAACCGGCATATTTCCCCACAATCATAATATTTTTAAAAAGTATGAACGAGAGGGGCCCTATTGTAAAGGGGTGGGCGAAAAACCCCAAAAAATTTTTAGGAAAAAGGTGGAAAAAAGGGAGATGGGGGCGTCGGAAAAAGGGAAAGGGGGGAAAGGGAACATTGGGGATTACTTTTTTTCAAAAAAAAACACTTTTTTATGGGGCAAAACGCCAATATACCCACCCCCTTTTCATAATTACGAAAACTCCCTTATTTAAGGTTTTAAAAGCAAAGGTAAAACCGGGATGTCCCCCCTAACCCTTAAAACCCCCCAAACCCTTTTTGGGGGGTTTAAAATTTTTTTAAACCCAAAATTTTTTTTTAGGGGCCCCCTTTAAAAGGGGGACCCCAAAACTCATAGAGATTTTGAAAAGACCTCCTTAAATTTCCGAAAATGTAAATACAAGGTTATAAATCCCGAATGAAAGGGGGGTTTTTGCGGGGGGAAGGGAGGGGGGTGGGATGAATCCCGGGGACAGAACCAGTTTGATATTCGGGTTTGGGGAATTTCTTATTTCTAAAAGGGGTTTAGGGGATGGGGAATTAAATCCATTTAGTATGGCAATTCGACTTAAGTTTTCGGCCCCCAAAAACCAGAAACGCCCAGGTACAGGGGGTCCCCCCCAGGGCAAAGGTAAAGGGGGGCCCCAAATCAGGACACAGGGGACGGATAAACGGATGCTGTACTGTAGACGGATGCACAGTCCCAGGGAGATAACAGATAGGGTGCCAGGTATCTGCAGGTATTAGCTGACTAGTGTGGCGACAGGGGTTCAGCAGGTAAGATGTCAGGAACCAGCAGATAACCAGGTGCGCTGGACAGCGCAGGGTAATGCAGACGTTAAGCAGAAGCTTCAGCAGACACACGGGAAACCCAGGGGTTTTAACACAGTAGCAGCTTCAGCAGCAGAGGTCTAGCTCTATGGAAGAACACCAACAAACTGACCCAAAGTCCAGGGAGGAAATTCCTTAAGAAGGCAAGGGTCACAGGTCACAGGCAGGAAGCAGGAGCACTGTGTGTATAAATGTCTGCAGGATGGCGCTCGCGCCCTATGGGGAGCGCACACACACTGGGGAAGCCACAGAGGACGGACATGCGTGGAAGCAGGACCAGGTGAGTAGGGCTGAGCAGCAGGAGCAGGTACAGAGCATACTGCCACTGCCACTGTTAGCCCCGCACAGGGAGCCACAGCGATCCCAGACACAGGGGCACGGACACGACCGTGGTCCAAGGCACGGGCCGCGGCGTGATCCGTGAAAAGGCAGATCCGTAGAGGCTTGAAAGGCGTCAGTGGAGAAGTGGGGTCTACCGGGCGAGGTGCTATAAAACAGCGAGAATGGTAGTCTTCCAATCAAGCATAGGGGCATGGTGCTGCAACCAAAGAAGGCCCAGGAGAATTGCAGAGGAAGAGCGGGTCAAAACATAAAATGCAATCTTCTCCTTGTGGAGTGCCCCTATATGGAGAGATCAAGGTTCCATACAAAACTGAATAACATCAGTCAGTAGTTCCCCGCTGATGGAGATCACCAGAGGTTTCTCTAGGCAGACCACCGGGAGGTGATAATTGGAGACCAGGAAGGCATGTATGAAATTCCTGGCCAATCCCGAGTCCAGAAAAGCGGGAGTCTGAAGTAAGAGTCCAGAACTAGTTCAGATCTGCACTTGTATCCTCAGACGTGGAGAGGCATGATTCATACCTAGGGACGCCTCTCCCATGTAACATAGGAGCGAGCATTATTAGATGTGAACAGTACCTTAGATAATTACTGTCAAAAGCTTCCAGATCAGATCATCATGTTTTTTTATTTAGCGTAAAACTTTTCTTTAATATAAAATCTATAATGAAGGGTTTGGTTGTTCACAGGGCTAGTAATGTATGGTCATCTGCAGAGTTGTATACCAAAAAAATACATTTAGGCTAAGTCTACATGGCAAGTGTCAAAATGCTGTCCGAAATCCGATGTCATTTTGACACTTGAAAGACTGTGATTTTTGGCGCAGATTTGCGCAAATGCTGCGGTTGTTTTTTGTATTTGCAAATCCGGGCAGAATCTAGCGGACTATACAACATTAAACAATCTGCTCTGTATAGACCACAGCATGGATTTTTCATTGCTGTCTAAGGTATGTGTCGTCTGGTTACTGTTACCATGTAATGTTTATTGTAACCATGTGGGGTATATGACTTCCTGCTTTATATATGATGTACTGTCAATCATGTTTGGAGATTTCCCATTGGTATGTATATATTTCCATCATTTTGCTGTATTATGATTGGTTTAACCAAAACTATAAGAGGGGCTATTGTGCTTTCACTAAACACTCCCCGTGATGAAGCTAATACCGAAACGTGTGTTGGGACTGCACGCTTCTGATCCCACCAGGTTATAACAGGTTCAGTATTTGAATTAGACTTGTATCATCATTATTGTAATGTGGTTCATATGCATTCCTGTATGGATATTGGTCTTTGTATTATTTTATCTATATATTATAGATCATGGATTTGGGGCATGCTTTTTTTGTTTTCTTTCTGGGTATGGATTATATATTTTTTAATATATTTAATACAAATTTGGGATTTTTTTAATACAAAGGTGTGTGGGGTTGTGCTTTTTGGTGTTCTTACCCGTTTTAGGTAAATTAAAATTACCAAAGTTACCAAAATTATTTATATTTGCCAAATGCCAGAATAATGAGAGAAAGATAATTTGTTAAGGCATTTTTTACTTTATGCAAAGTTAAAAGTTTACATATACTAGGATTACTATGCCTTTAAATAATTTGGGACAGCCCATATGATGATGCCATGTCTTGGAAGCTTCTGGTAGGTTTATTGACAACATCTGAGTTAACTAGAGACACTCCTGTGGATGTATTTTATGTCACACCGTAAACACTCTGCTTCTGTGTGTAACATCATGGGAAAGTCTAAAGAAATCAGCCCAGATATCAGGAAGAGAACTGTGGACTGTGGACATCCTTGGGGCACTTTCCAGATACCAGGTGCTTTGTTCATCTGTACAAACAATTATATGCAAGTACAAACAAGATGGGAATGTCCAGCCATCCTACGGCTCAGGAAGGAGACGGGTTCTGTGTCTCAGAGATGAACGTGTGCTGGTCCGACATGTGCATATCAACCCAGACCCTGTGAAGCTGCTGGCAGAAGCTGGTAAGATTTTGTTACTATCCAGAGTGAAACGAGTACTGTATCAACATAGACTGAAATGCCACTCTGCCAGGAGGAAGTAATTACTCCAAAAGAAACATAAAAAGCCAGATTAATGTTTGCAAATGCACAAAGGAACAAAGACCTATATTTTGGAAGTCTGGCAAAACTAAAATGTAACTGTTTGGCCATAATGACCGTCGTTACATTTGGATGAAAAAGGGAGAAGCTTGGAAGCCTAAGAACACCATCCCAACTTTGAGACACTGGGGTGGCAGCATCATGTTGTGGGGTTGTTTTGCTGAAGTAGGGACTGGTGTAGTTCACAAAATAAATGGCATCATGAGGAAAGAAGATTATGTGGCAAAACTGAAGCAACATCTCAAGACAGCAGCCAGGAAGTTAAAGCTTGGGAAGAACTGGGTCTTCCAAATGGACAACGACCCAAAGCTACTGCCAAACTGGTTACAAAGTGGCTTAAGGATAACCAAGTTTATGTTTGGAGTGGCCATCACAAAGCCCTGATGTCAATACTAGTGAAAATTTATGGATAAAGCTGAAAGGGCAAGTGCGAGCAAGGTAACCTACAAACATGGCTGAGTTTCACCAGTTTTGTTAGGAGGAATAGGCCAAACTATTGTGAGAAGCTTGTGGACGGATATCCAAAACGTTTGACCCAAGTCATACATTTTAAGGGCAATGCTACCAAATATTAATGAAATGGATGTAAACTTTTGACTTTGCAGAAAGTAATACAAATGCCTTAAAAAATTATCTCTCTCATTATTCTTGCTTTTGACAAATATAAATAATTTTGATAATCCTATTTGACCTAAAATGGGTAAGATTTGTTCTGATTTCATGTCAGATAGTGAGAAAAACATGTATATGTGTCTTTTTATATAGTGTATGTAAACTTCTGGTTTCAACTGTATATCTATACTGGGAGCCCTATTACCTACCTATATTTATACTGGGGGCCCTATTACCTATATATAACTATACTGGAGGCTCTATTACCTACCTATATATACTGGTGCCTTAATACCTATCCAAATATACTGGAGGCCCTATTACCTATCTATATATACTGGAGGTTCTATTACCTGTCTATATATACTGGGGGTCCTGTTACCTATCTAATAAAAACGTGGGACCTCTATACCTATTTTAAAGACTAAGGGACCCTATTAAACCCATCTACAGAC
>JAODAL010055608.1:0-23840 GCA_025379985.1 Phyllomedusa bahiana
CTGTACCCGTATCAAAAGAAACGCAGAAACAGGTGAGCACCCGACCTTTCTTCCACATTTGGTGTGTGTCTACCCAGGACCCGCTCTTCTCTTACAGCCTTCAGTTTTTTCTTCTAAGGGGCAATGCATCTTTATCTGCAAAATTTGTTTTAAGGTAAACCCAAACCCAACTCTCGGCTTTCTCTGGGGGCCTCGCTGGAGCACAGAGCAGCGCAACTTTCAGTAGACCTCCTCTGGCTCCACAATCATGGCTCCTGCTCCCTATAGCGTAAACCCGCAGACACTAGAGCATGATGAGGTCACAGCTGGGAGGTATATAGCTGAAGAGATTCAGATGGGAGACAGCTTTACTCCCTTATGCACAGTGAGTGCTTTACTGCATCTTCCTGTGTGTTGTGCAGTCACACATTATAAAAGCTGTTTCCCAAAAAGGGGGCAGTTTTTTCTGTACACACAATATCTAATAACTGTCATACAACTCACATGAAAATTACGAAATGAAAATAAAAAGGTGATATAAAACAACCATTAAAAATAAACCTACTTTAGAGACAGAGACCGTTGTAGGGTAAGAACTGGTCCTTCCATTTTTTATTTAGAAAAAAAAAAAAAATGTGCAGCAAAAACGGGCCCACAGAAATAGTAAAAAACAACACAAAAATCCCTGTCTCGAGCACTTACTTTTACAGGATTCCCTCGCTAACACCTTTAAAAAGGGGGATTTGGGGTGTACAGACACTTCTCCAGTCAAAATGTCTAAACCAATTTTGCACCCCACACCTATCAGCTGACCGCTGATTTTAAATAGGCCATAAACCCCCTGGGTGGACATGGGAAAAAGCACCCACCCAACACTTTGCTTCTCCCAATGAAAAAGGGGCCCGTCCGGAAAACTTTTGAAGTCCATTTAACACTACCAAAAGTGTGTTAACTCCCCGAGGGCCCTTTTACCCCTATCTAACTGGCTTTTCACTCCACCAAGGCTCCTTTCCTTGGTTGCATGCTTCCGAGCTCCTCCAGGTACATGCCAAGAACTTGGCTGGGATATAAACACCATTGCAGACCTTCCCGGCTGCTGCCTCACAATATATATATATGTCAAATTCGGAAACGGGCCCTCAAAGTTACAGAGCAGAAAGGACAGCCAGTCGCATTTACACTTGACTCCCCATTCTGTTCTATGGGAGTTCCGAGTACAGCAGAACATTGAGTTCACTTCTACTCCTAATGCCCATTGAATAGAATGGAGACTGTTTCGCAAGCCTGACCAGCTCTCCATTCTGTTCCATAACTTTTAGGGGCCCGTTCCTAAAATAGGTGTGGGTCTCAGAGGTGGGACCCGCACCTATCAGACTTTGATGGTGTAAGCCACGCCAGGGAGCGGAGTCTAAGTAGCCCCGGTATTCACCAGAGCCGGCCGCAAAGCGGGATGGACTTGCTGCGGCGTGAGGCTACCAGGTCGCTACCCCTGACGTGATTTGCTTGCGATGGCGGCTGGGGTAATGCGCGGTACAGAATAGGAATCCGGAGACATAGTCGGGGACAGGCAGGAGGTCAAGACGGCGGCAGAGGTTCGTGGTCAGAGACAGGCAGAAGGTCAGGGCAGGCGGCAAACAGGCAAGGTCAGGAAACGTAGCGGAACGGACTGGTACACGGGTAATCAGACAGGACTTCCAACACTCTCTAAGGACAAGGTACGCACACCAACGAAACGGCAGAGAGTGCTGGGGGCTTAATCCTTATATAGGACCAGCGGCCGGCAATAGACTACTTAGCGGGCGCTGGCCCTGTAAATCCAGACCAGCCGTCGCACGCGCGCGCCCTAAGCAGCGGGTACGCGCGCGGCAGCCGGGACAGGCAGGAGCAGCGTGCACCGGAGCATGGCCGGGTAAGTGAGCCGGCGTCAGGGACTGGGATGCAGGGGGATGGTCGCGGAGAGCCGTGGCACCCGCACCAGACCCCGTGCAGGCAGGGGGGTGGCCACGGGGGGCGAGGGCACCCGCGCCAGCCCCCATGACAGTACCCCCCTTAGGTCTCCCCCTCTTTTTGCGGAATTTAGAGAGGAGGTCAGGTGAAAGATTAGCCTCAGGTTCCCACGAACGCTCAATCAGGAAGAACCGCTTCCCCCTCACTGTCTTCTCCGCCAGCACCTCCTTGACCTCAAAGATTTTATCATAGTTGGCCAAGGGAGAAGGCGAGACAGATCCATGGGAGAAGCGATTCAGCACCACAGGCTTGAGGAGCGAAACATGGACGGCGTTCGGGATACGCAGAGTAGGAGGCAAGTGGAGCTTGTAGGACACCGGGTTGAGCTGCCAAAGGACCACAAAAGGGCCCAGATACTTAGGGCCTAACTTATAACTGGGCACCTTGATGCGGATATATTTAGCGGACAACCACACTCTATCGTCCGGCTTGAATAGAGGCGGAGGTCTACGGTACCTGTCGGCCTGTCGTGTGACTTGCCAGAGTGCTTTGATGTCCCGAACTTGGGCATCCACGGCAGGAAGGGGACCAGGTAACCAGAGGGAGAGGGGGGCGGGGATGTAACCCAAACCAGGCCCGGACTGCCCATAGGAAAAACCGGGCATTTGCCGGGGGCCCCGCGGGGGCCGGGCCAGGGCCGGCTTGGACGCCCCCAAGGGGGCCGGTGTTTCCCCCCAGGGGCCCCGAGTGGGGGGAAAACGCACAGGGGCCGCAATGGTCGATCTGCGATGGACCCCTGTGGCTGGGGCGAAAGGGCCCCCCCCGCTGCACGGCCCGGTCACCGAAACCCACCATACAGCCAAACGGCTCCCCCCTGCACCCCACGTGCAGGCAGCACCGAGGCTGAACAGTGGGGTCTATTGATCCCGTCTGTTCAGCTCCCAGAGGCCCGGGGCAGGGGCGGATGTATACGTCATCGCCGGCCCGCTCCGTGCCCCACCCGGGGGTGAGGGCCCGCACCCCGGGGAGGGGAAGAGGAGAAAGGAGGCAGAGGGGCTCCCCGTAATATTGGTTTTATTTCTTTTTTTAAACTACAAGCCCCGCCTGCATTAATACTCCCCATACTGCCCTGCATACCTATATATGCCCTGCATACTATATATGCCCCATACTGCCCGAAAACCCATATACCCCTCATATCTATTACTGCCCCATACGGCCCTGCCCTACCTATATACTGCCCCTACTGCCCTGCTACCTAATCCGGCCCCTACTACCCCGCATACCTTTATACTCCCCCTACACCGTGACGGTATATATGCCCCATACTGCCCTCATACCCAATACGCCCTCATTCTATCTCGGCCCCATACTGCCCTGCCTACCATATATGCCCCCAAATACCCTGCCTGGCTATATACTCCCCATACTGCCCTGCATACTATATATGCTCCAAAATGCCCTGCCCGGGTATATACGCCCCATACTGCCCTGCAACCCAAATACTGACCAAATGCCCTGCCTGGCTATATACTTCCCTGCCTGGCTTTTACTGCCCCATAGCCATGCCTTTGGCTATAAACTGTCCATACGCCCTGCTGGCTATAACTGCCCCATATTGCCTCCGGCTAATAAGCCCCATATGCCCTGCCCGGTATACACTGCCCCATACTGCCCTGCCGGGTATATACTGCCCCATATGCCCCCCTGGGGTATAACGCTCCATAATGCCCTGCCCGTCTATAAGCCCTGCCTGGGTATGTACGCCCCCTACTGCCCCGCCTGGTTATATATGCCCTCCTGGTTATATACTGCCCATACTGCCCCCGCCTGGCTTTATACTGCCCTGCCTGTCTACCCATATACTGCCCTCCTGATACCTATATATGCTCTTCCCATATATAAGCCCGCCTGCCTGCCCCACCTATAAATGCCCCGCCTACCTATATATCAGCCCCCCCTGCCCTATTAAAGGGCCCTGTCGGCTATATACTGCCCTGCCTGCCCATAATGCCCTGCCTACCAAAAACGCCCTGTCTGCCTATATACGGCCGCTTCTTAAAATTGGCCCTGCCTACCTATTACTGGCCCTGCTGCCTATATTGGCCCCGCTACCATAAGTGGCATTGCCCCGCTTTATACTGGCCCGCCTGGCTACAAGTGGGCCTGCGCCTTTTCCCGGGCCCGCCTGGGTTTTATATGGCCCGCTTCCTACAAATGGCCCAGCCTGGGGGACTTCTGCCCGGCCTTACCCCGGGTAATTACGGCCCTACCCCGGTAATTACTGAGGGGCAGCCTAGATAAGGGTTTAAATTTCTGGGGGCAGCCTAGCTAACTGGGAATTACTGGGGCACCCCCTCTACCTGGTAGTTCTGAGGTAGGCCCCGTCTACCTACCAAAAATTTAATGGGGGGGAAAGGGCCCTGTTTTTCCCACCCAATGGGGGTCTACCTTTTTTCCCTGCCCTTATCTGACTTTTTTTTTTTTAAATTTTTAATTTTTTTGGGGCTAACATACGCTGTTTGGGGGAATTTTATAGGAAAGTGCTGGAAAAGAGGGAGCCTAAATGTTTTGTGGTAAATTCTACAGGGACGAGTAGTTTTTAGTTTCATAGTTTTAAGGCTAAAAAAAGACAAGTGTCCATCTAGTAGCCTGTTGTCTAAGGTGTTGATCCAAGGGGGAAAACCCCAAAGAGGGAGAAGCCAATTGTCCTCATTTTGGGAAAAAATTCCCTTTCCCGACTCCAAACTGGGAATAAAAAATCCTGGACAATGACCCCTCTCCTGAATCCTGAGAAACCTTTTTAAATTTTTATTTTGGAAAGAAAACCCTTTTTAACTCTTTTTTGTTCACCTAAAAGCCCTTTCAAAATTTTTTATTTAATCTTTTTGGGTAAAAATCCTTTTTTTTTTATGTAGAAATTTTTGTTTAGAGGGGGGAAGTTTTTTAAAACGGGGCCGGGTTATAAAAAAAATTTAGGAAGCCTTTATTGCCTTTGTGTTTTAAAAACAATTTTTTTTTCCCCCCGAAGCCTTTTGTTCTTAAAAAATTTTCCCCTAATTTTTGGCAAATTTTCGGGGTATTAGCCCCCCCCTTTTAATTTTTTTGCCCGTTTTTTCCCTTTCGTCTCAACTTTTTCACGGGTGGGAAAACCCCAAAACCCCCCTGTGGTTCCAGTACTTTTTAAAAGGGGAAAGAATTTTCTTTTATGTGATTTTCCCCCTTTTAAGGAAATGCCTTTTTGTTTGGGTCTGTGTAATTTTTGAAATTTTTTTTTTCCCCAAGGATTAAAAGGTTTTTCCCAAAGGTTTTTTTTCTTTAACAGAATTTTGGTAATTTTCTTCTAGTCGTTTTCTTTTTTTCCCGGGGTTTAAAACCTCATTCCATTTCCCGGGGCCCGGTTCCAATTTTTCCAAACCCCGTTTTTTAAACATTAATTTTTTTGGTTTTATTTTTTTTCAACTGTATCGCTTTAAAGACATTTTCACTTGTTTTCCTGGTTAAAATTAAGAAAATGTTAAAAAGGAAATTCCCAAATTTTACCCTTTGTTCCCCATTATAAAGGGATCCTTTTTAAATTGTACCTTTTTACTACCCTTTTTTCTTTGGGGCCGTTACTTCCCCTTTGAACTTTTTTTCCCCCATGTTTTTTTATTTTCCCCAACCTTTTTGGGGAAAGATCAAATTTTAAAAAATTTTAAAGTTTTATAAATTTTAAAGGTCCCCCATCCGCTTGTACCCAATAAAATCGTAGATTTAGTTCAACCGTCCTTCATAAACCATCCCTTAAATTTTTTTTCAGTAGATTCCCCATACACTTAGGGAAACCTTAAAATTTTTTAAAAAAGGGTTAAGTTCGGCCCTTTAAATTTCCGGATCACTTTTTGCCCCGCTTTTTTTAAAATTGGGAAATTTTGTTGCGCCAACCCTTTTCAACCCTTTTAACGTCCATAATTTAAGATGGGGCCCATCTTGAAAAATTTAAACTTTTTAAAAAACGGGGTAACCCTCTGGCCTGGGTTTGTCTTTTTTTAAACTTTTAAAGGACCATTTTTCCCTTTGAAAAAACTTTTAAATTTGGGTTTAAAATTTTGCAACAAAAAATTTTTCCCCCCACCGGTTTACATTGGGAAAAAAAGGGGTTTTTTATTTTCTTTTTTTCCCACGCCCTTTTTCCCCCCCCCCAAAAATTTTTAAGGGAACATTTTTTTTTTTCACTTTTATTAATTAATATTTTAAAAAAATTTTTTTTATTTTTTTTTTTTAAAGCTATGTTTTTTCCTCTAATTTTGCCCCTTTTCTTTTTTAACCCTTTATTTTTTTTATAGTTTTAAAAATTTTTTGTTTTTTAAAATTTTATTGAAAAGCTTTCTTTTTGTTTTTTTCTTTTTTTACACCTTTTTTTCCCTTGGGTTTTTTCTTTTCTTTTTTTTTTAAATTTTTTGGGTATTCCTTTTTCACGTGAAAATAGGTTTTTTTTAAAATTTTTTTTCCCATTTTTTTTTTTTTTGTTTGTTTTTTTAAAAAACCTTTTATTAAATGGGTTTAAAAGGGCCTCCCAGGAAAAAAAAATTACCCCTTCCAAATTATTGTTTTTTATCCTGAAAAAACTCTTGAAAAAACTTTTTATTTAAAAATTATTTTTTTCCCTATCCCCTAACCTGAACCTTTTTACTCTGTCAGGTCTATTAGTTAATATTGGGCTAGAAGGGGCCTTTCTTAGTCGGTTCCGCACCATTTGGAAAATTTAATTTTATCATTAGTCTTTTGAGAGCACAAAACCCAGTTTCCCCAAATTAGGGGGAATATTTAAACCCCCCCAAAAATTTCCTCATCTTGGCTGGGGCCTTTCATTTTTTTTTGGGGATACATCTTCCGGGGTTTTGTTTAATTGGGGCCTTAAAACCCCCTAAATTTTTTATATTTTATTTTCCCATTCCCCTTAAAATTTTTACCCAAAAAATTTTTCCAAAATTTAAACCACCTTTTTATTTCCACATTTTCTTTAAAAAATTTTATAAACAACATTTTTTTCCCTTAACCTTTTCTAAAAAACTTAATAAAACATATTCTTTAAAAAAAAAAATAATATAAAAAAACCTTTAAAATTTAAAACAAAAAAATAAAAAATAATTCTTTCAAAACATCCCTTGACCCCCTTTGTGCGTGTATTTTACTTCTTTTAAAACAGTCTTTTTTTTGGGTTGTCCCGTTTCTTAATGTTGTGGTTGGGTTGAAAAGGTTTTTGGGTTCTTGGGTATGAGGGATGGGGGGCTTTCCCTGATTTGAAAACAAACACCCCCTCAAACATTCCCCCTTTTTTTTTTTTTTCCCTTTTTAAAACCCCTTTCCAAATTTTTTTTCATTTTTTATCTTTTTTTTTCAAAATTTTTAAAAATACTTCCCCCCCCCTTTCCCCCAAAAAAATCAAAACAAAAAAAAACTTTTTTTAACCACCTTAATTTTTTTTTTTTTTTTTAAAACATAGAAAAAATTTTTTTAATTTTATTTTTTGGGGGGTTTGGGGGGCTTTTCCGGGGCTGATTTTTATTCACCGGTGCCCAAAAAATAAAAAAGCCCCCAAAAACCCTTTAAATTTAGAAAACCACCCAAAAATCCGAATTTATCCTAGGGGGATAAAAATTTTCGTGGTATACCTAAAATTGGTTCCCCCTTTTTGCCCTTTTTAGGTGGTTTTGAGATAATTTTCGTTAAACCTGAAATGTCTATGGGAAATTTCGTAAAAAATGGTTATAGAGCGTTTCCCCGGGAGCACAGTGAAAAAAAAGATTAAAAAAAATTTTTTCCATTAGGGGCGGGGGGGAGGGAAAACAAGGGGAAAAAAAGGGGCTTTTTGGGTTTCAGGGGTACCCCCCAAAATTTCTGCCCAGGGGGAAGGGGGAACAAACCCCTGGCAATAGGGAAAAGGCTTTTTTTAGGGAGATTAAGGACCGCGGGCTTGAGGCGAGGGTTTTTAGGGAAGGGGTAAGCCAGAGAGTTTAAATTTGGGGGGGGGGCCCAAAATAGTGGGAGAGAAAATTTAACTGGAGACTTAGTACCCCAGGAGGCCAGTGTTCAGAAGAGGTCCCACTTCAGGATTCAAGGCCCCGCATGGCGGGGGCGGCCCTAAGTTTTCCAGGAGGTAGATGTAAGATCCACGGGGGGCCGTGGGAATTATGTGCTGCAAGGGGGGCCTAAACCCCACAGTTCCCGAGGACTAGAAAGGGGTCCCCCTGACGTTCTTTTCAGCTGGCCGAAAAAAAAAAGGGGAAAAAACAAAAGCAGCGAGAGAGCGAAACCCGGCTTGTCGAGGATTCAATCGTGAGCAGACTGGAGATAAAGGAGGTTTTTTGTACGGTGAAGATCTTTATGGGTGGTTGCCCCCTCCCCAAAGTGCCGCCATCTTCTAGGGCTAGTTTATGGCCAGTGTTCGCGATCACCCCAAAAGTAAAATTTCGCTCGGTGGGGAAAAGGTTTTTGAGAAGAAACCGATGTCGCAGTTTCCCGGGGGAAGTCTTCCGTAAGAAAGGACAGGCCTGCCCCATGAAGAGGCGTCACTTCAAGGATGCGGTCGCTGCGGTCCAGGCGAGAAGGGTGGAGGAAGCAAATGCAGACTTGAGCGATCAAAAAACTTCTTGGGCTTTTGGAGGCCAGGATTGGGGTTTTGGAGTTTTCTTCGTAAGGGCCACAGCGGGCCATAACGTGGAGAAATGCCCAAATTTAATTGTCTGTAATAAATTTGCAAAACCCCCGAAAACGTTGGATAGAGCGAAGGGCCCCGTAGGACTGCAGGCAGCTTAAGGGGTCCTCTGGGACCCCGATCTGGACATGTACCCCCAGGGAAAAGCAACGAGGGCTTCAAAAAGGCATTTCTCCATTTGGGATCAAATGATGGGTTAGGAGACGTTTTTACAGGGGGGACGTGGGGGCGGTGGTCTCCAAATCAGGAGGAAGATTAAGATTTCATCCAGGTAGACGATAACACAGACGTAAGGAGATCGCGGAAGATTCATTGATGAAAATTCTGGAAACCCCCGGGGCATTGGAGGGCCAAATGGCAGACAAAAATATTTAAAATGGCATCGCGGGGATTAAAGGCCGTCTTCCACCCTCGCCTTTACGGATACGAATCAAATTGTATGTCCACGTAAGTCCCCCCTTGGAAAAAAATTTTGCGCCACGTAGGCGATCAAAAAATCTGAGTTAATGTCAGGGGGGTAACGATTTTTAATAGGATTTTGTTGATCCCCGGTAACGATACAGGGCCGGAGAAGTACCATCGTTCTTTTTAACAAAGAAAAAACCGGCCCCGCAGGCGAGGGAAGCTTGGATGAAGCCTTTAGGAGATTCTCCCGGGTAAAAACCGACATAGCCTTAGTCTCCCGGGACAAAAGAGGGGCAGACTCTGCCTCGGGGGAGAAGTCCGGGTTTCAGGTCAATGGACAGTGAAAGGCGGTGCGGGGGTTAGAATTTCAGCCTGCTTTTGGGGAAGCGTTGGCCAGTCCTGGTACGGAGGGGCAGACCCAGAGCTTGTAGGCTTTTCAGAAAGGCGGGTCGTAGAGCTGGACAGAGTTTCAGGCAGGCATCGCGAGTGGGACCCGGGACTCCAAAGGTAAACTCGCCCGTGTTCCGTCTAGGGGTCGGGGCGAGCCTTGCAAACCGGGAAGGCCCAGTAGGATTTCCGAAGAGAAGCGAGGCAGAACACGTAGTCTCCTTGTGTAGGGTTCCTATCTGCTAGGTGAGAGGCGCAGTGCAGAACCGTATAGCGTCCTTTAGGATTCGCCCCTGACGAGGAGAGAAAATGGGTTTTTGCAGAGGGGCACCGGGGGGAAAGCAAATTTTAAATTTTAGCTTGGCTGACAAAACTTCCCGGCCCCCGAATCAAAAAGGGGTGGCTTGGAAGGTGCTGTCCCGGCGAAAAAACCCCAGATACGGGGGTCAAAAGGGAAAAGAGGGCCCCATGCACTTAGGGATGCCCCTTTCCTGCGAAACCCCAGTGAGGGTTTCCCGGGCGCACAGGACGTCTCGAAGGAAGGTGCCGAAAAACCTTGCCCCAGTGAAGTACAGTTTCTCTGAAAAACGTGCAAGCGTTTCCCCCCTGGGTCAGGTGGGCTCTCCGACCTGCATGGGTTATGCTCAGGAACCCTTGGCGGAGGGGGGAAGGTCGTTGAAACCGGGAGCCCGGCGAGGTAGCCCGGCATTTTTCGGGCGGCCTTTCCCGTTTGGGGGCAGAGCTCTTGCTGTTTTCCGGGCAAACCCAATGTCGTTTTGGTGCTAACCCAAAACAGTTCGTTCAAGGTGGACGGTAGGTCCCGACCATCGAGCTCGACCTTAGTACGTCCAGAGAGGCCCTTTTCAGGAGGTTTCCACCAAAAAAAATTAAAAATTCCTCCAGCCGGAAGCTAGGGTGCGGAAATGCACGGAGTATGACCCACTGGGTCGCCCTGATGGAGCGGGCAGAAATGCGCAGGGAGGGGTGGGGGCCAGTTCCCCGAAGACTGCGGAAACCCCCCGGGGAAGGTTTGCGGGGTTTTCGTCAACGGTAAACCCCGGTCCCAAGCGAAGTGGCCCAGGCCAAAACCTCCCCCATAGGGCTAATAAAGAAGGCCACCTTAGCCCACCTAGGGGGATTGGTGACCCCCAAAAGTCCATGTGGATGGGGCTTTTTAAATGAAAGCCACGCCCTTCTTGGGGTCTCCTCATAGGGGGAGGGAAGGGTAAATGCAGAGATGGTCCCGGTGCAGGAGCAACTGGGTGGAGTAAGGGCGGCAGCCGAGGCGAAGGTAACCCGGACCGCAAGATTTTGTATCTTGGCCGTGAGCTGGCAAAAACGGAGGTTTCGGGGCACGGCCGTCGTGATCCCAAGCTCAGGGAAGGACCCCGGGGGGAAACCATGGCCAAATTTGGGACTGTAAGGGTATGGTGGATTTGCTGGGCTACCCCAAGCGATGGTGTAAGCCAGCCAGGGGGCGGAGCTAAGTAGCCCCCGGTTTCACCAGAGCCCCCCGCCCAAAGGGGTTTGGGCTTTTCTGCGGCGTGAGGGTAAAACCCGGGCGCTACCCCTGCTGACTTGCTTGCGATGGCGGCCGGGGAATGCGTGGGACGAATTGGAATCCGGAGAAAAGTAGCGGAAAGGGTGGGACAAGGGTAATCAGACGGACTTCAAAAACCCCCCTAAGGGCAAGGACGCCAACCCCCAAAGAACCCGGGAAAAGAGTGCTGGGGGGGTTAAACCTTTTTAGGGCCAGGGGCCCCGGGAATAGAATATTAGCGGGCGCTGGCCCTTTAAATCCAGCCAGCCTCGCGCACCCCCTAGAGCGGGTACGCGCGCGGCAGCCGGGACAGGCAGGAGCAGCGTGCACCAGAGCGTGGCTGGGTAAGTGAGCCGGCATCAGGGACCGAGATGCAGGGGGATGGTCGCGGGGAGCCGCGGCACCCACGCCAGACCCCTTGGGGACACAGGGGTGGCTGCGGGGGGCGACGGCACCCGCGCCAGCCCCCATGACAGGCTCAACCACAAGCCTCATGATAGCGGGAAGTCCTAATGAATTTTGGGATCTCACTTTCATTAGGATTTTCTTTAGGCAGCATTAATGGTTTGCGGACCCATGAAGGTGCTAAAACGTAATAAACACCCCTCATTTTTGAAACTACACCCCTTAAGGAATTATTTTCCCGGGGGGGTGTGAGGTAAATTAACCCCACAGGTGTTTCACAGATTTGTTTAACATTATTAGGCTGTGAAAATGGGAAATTGTTTTATTTTATTTTTTTAATTTTAGCTGTTTTAGTTGTTTCATTTCTACAAGGAATCCTGGAAAAAAGTACCCCTCATCTGTTGTATGAGTTAAATAACATGACAGATTTATAGGTTAGGGCATTATACATGCGACAATAAGAATTATGTGTACTTTTTTATTTTTGATCTTTATTGGGGCGATTGGCACTGGTAAAGGGAAAGGGGCAATGTATGTGTTTAACTTTTTTATGTGTGTGTTTTATATAATTTTTTTCTCACTTTTTTTTCTCAAAAAAAATCATTGAACAGTGTTTGGAAATGCTGTCCCCAAACTCTGGGTGTTGAGCAGTTCAGTGAATTTCATGCGGTCTAAGTGTAAAAGATACACTCTGAAGAAAAATTTTGTCCCTGATTACTGAACCATTATTATACCACAGTGTTTAGTTTTAAAAAGATGATGACCTAGAATCCTTTTATTCTGTAAAGAATGTAGTACAAAGAAGCTGATGCCAGTATTGTCAACGTGCTCAGTAATGTCAGCTTTATTTCATCTCTCTCTGAAATAAAAACCGCATAAGAAAAGGGCACTAGGATAAGAATGGCATTAGAAGTTAGAAGGTCAAAAATCAATGACTAAAGCTTTGTGCTGATATAAAAACATCAACTGAAGTTATAACAAAGCACAAAACTGTATATTACTCAAATCTGAGATAGATTAATTTTGACATAATCATAGCATACACGTTAAGTGTACTTTTATTTAAGGTTAAGACTGTGTTCATAAAATTATTTTATTATGTGTTGATTTTTTTATCTTTTAAATGTCTACTGAAGTTGATACTATGCAACATAAGTTTAGGGAAATTATGAGGGAAATAAGGCTAAAATCACATTGCAGGGTCACTGTACAGAAGATATAACCTGACAATAGCAAGGCGCAAAGGTTTTTTTTCTCTTGGCATGTATTTGGCTAGTGTACCTTAGTATACCTTTGATACAACCACACTTAAAAGCATAGGAACACCTTTTTAATGCAACTATATGCAAACGACAGCAGGTAAAACCATGCAGTATGTGCCTCAGGCAGGGTGTAGTAGGAGTTGTAAAATGGCAGGCTTTGTTAGGCAGTCTTTTCATTAGGCGAGCACCACACATTTCCTAACAACTTGCAGCCATCTTTACAGTGGAATCTTAATGCTCAAATGGCCAGGAGCAGATTTATCCTTGATGCAGGTTACGAGCAGCAGGTGCTGGCTTTAATAAACAGCCGTTACTTGCCATATATCAAGTGGGCTCAGCTTACTCCTTTACTAACCTCAAGGCGTATAGTTATGTCATGCATTAGTATGAAGTTGACAGTGGAAGTCAATATCAGACATAGGCAAATGTATAGGCATGGAGTTTCCTACAGTTGAGGCGTACTTTTGACTGCACTTTCCACTACCAAAAAAACACCAAAAGCAATGCCTAAATGAGGTATGTACGAAGCCCTAGTGGTAAATGTGAATGATTGAATAGTACCTTTAAAAGTGATCTGCAAATGTTATACATTTCTTAAAGTGTGCTATTTTTTAGCATCGGCAGTGGAGTACATATAGGCAGCACAGAGGTTGAAGTTGCACTTGGGCCCTAGAAACTGTGGTCGTGCTCTGTGTGGAGTAGTAACTTTGATAGTTAGCGGGGCCCTGTAACTCATTGTTAACAGGAGACCAAGAGTTTTAGTTAAAACCTCTAAGAACGACATTTGCAAAGTTACCTTTAGTGAACATAGTGAGCCCCTGCTAACACTTAAAGATCATATTTAAGGGTATTGATAAGTTAACTATACAATTATTACTTTTAATTACATTACCCTGCATAGAAATAGTTAAAATACTTTATTTTAATAACCTGCAAATAACTTTCAACCAAGACTTAAAATTCAAGATACAATAAACCATTTGAGTGATCAGTCAGATGTTGTATCTGTATATAATTTATATTCAGTGTCTAGTAAAAATAATTTGTTTTCTTTGCGAGCCATTGAGCTTAATTTTTTTGTATGATATTAGACATTGAAAATCTCCTTGATGTGAGTGTGCAAAATGAGTCATCACTGTGGTACAGGCAGTGAAAGAAATGACATAAAGACCAAATAACATGCTTCGAAATGTAATATATATTCAACAGAGCAACTCTTCAACTGTTGCTAAGTCTCGAGACTGGGCAGATTATTACTGAAACTGGCAATTCTTACAGAGCTTTATTTAGTTTTTTTTCTTCTGTCAGTAAACCCAAGAAAAATCAATGACTAAAATGTAGAATGGAAAATTAAGCTAAAAATCTAGCAACAATAATTAAAAGGAGTTTGTCAGGAGATTCACGCTGCCCGACCTGCAAACTGCATGAAATAGTGACAGGTTCCCTTGTTGCATTCAGCTATATTGTATTCTAAAATGCATCTCAGAAAAAAAAAAAACATTTAAAAAAATCTAAAAGACAGGATTAAATACTATCTTGGTCGTCTCCACCAGTTTCCCTCTCCCCTTCCCCCCAGAATGCTGTTGTGCTTGTCTACTTTTCAGTGTATTTGTTTTATTACTGTTTGGATGTGCTATTTTATTAATTTATTCATTTATATAGCGGTTATACTCCACTGCATTAACTGTACAGAGATTGTCGTTATTTACTTTGCTACCTGCCCTTATTGAGAATCACAGTCTTAATTCCAAATTAGCTTATGTTTTCAGAGTGTGGGGGAAACTATATTACTTAAAAGAAACCCATGCAAACAGGGGGAAAACATACAGTAGTGTGAAAAAGTATTTGCCCCTTCCCTGATTTCTTAATCTTTTAAATGTTTGTCACACTTAAATGTTTCAGATCACCAAACAAATTTAAAAATGATACAAACATAACACTGGTAACCACAAAATGCATACATTTGGTATCGCCATGTCCGAAAATGTCTGATCTATTAAAATATAACATAATTTATCCCGTATGCTGAACACCGTAGAAGATAAAAAAAATTCCAAACACCAAAATTGTGTTTTTTTGGTAATTTTATGTCTTCTAAAAATTGGAAAAAAATTGCACACCGCCTGGTCCTACCAGTACTATTACAGGGTTTATTGTATATTTATATTATTTATATTGCATTTGCATCCCTATTTAGCTATTGATATGTCTAGTCTTACATAATTGTTGTTTACACATGCAGTTATATTTGTATACAATCTTTGATAAATTATTATATGCATTGTGTTACATATGGGCTAGGTGGTTATTGTACTTTTTTTAGTTTTATTTTGGGTGCTTTTTGGTTATCGATTGATCAGTTTTTTATCTATTTTTGTATTTTTAAAATATCAATAAAATATATTAATTTTATATATTGGTTTAAGTACATTATTGGAGTGGAGACTACAGCTCATCTTTTCTATTGTAGTGTATAGGGCTACAGGAACAATTGTATTTTCGGCATTTTTAAAATCCTAAAAGCACCGAAAATACGATTGTAAAGCTATGCAGTGTTGACATAGCCTTAAGGAGCTGCACCTTTCAACAAAAACTTTACTCATGATATTCCAGCTTTTTATGACTCCCTAAGAAATATTCTAGTTATCCTTTTTACCACTGCTGACTCTGTGGTCACACACTATGTGAGATATTCCGTTTTCCAACATTATACACTCAAAATTGTACTGGATCATCAGAAACAGAGTCATGTGGGCTATATTGTTTTACTAATGTTTTTGTATTTGTTGCCTGGGTTGTAATTTATGGTTGCTGCTTCCAATAGTTAATCAATGGGATTAAGTCAACATATGTAGAGAAGCAATCAAAGACTTTGATCATTGCAAATGCAAAATCTATTCTTTGCTCCTCTCTCTAACAAGTGAGCAGAGCTGATAAGAGACAAAATAACAGAGTACTCCAATGGGGGCATATGACGTTTTGTTTCAGAAATTTGTGGTGGGTTCACAAACTGTAAACCTTATTTCATTGTTGTTATTATTTTGCAAAAAAAATTCCATAGTCCTTATTAAAATTTTTGATCCCTTTGTCTTCTGCAGCTTGCATTTTTTCACATACATTGCAGGATGCTCTGTTACTTTCAAAGCATCAGAATAGCTGCCTGGCAGTTGCCTCTCTGTTGTTCCTTATTTAAAGGTGTCTACAGCTTTTAAGGCATCTTACATTAAAGTTGCTGTATTTTCATTTTGAAGTCCCCTTCATAAGTTCCATGAAATGACAACCAGTCTATTATTCTAATAATATATACAAGTCAGCTCATAAATACAAATGCATACAGTTTTATTATTAATCCATGAAAATACAATAAGTAATTCCACAGCATGAAATGAAACGGGGAAATACTACAGTAGTAGATCAATTTACTATTTGCACTTATACTATATATTACATATAAAAACACTAAGAAGGACATGTATGAATTTTGTGCCGACTCGCCAGTTCTAAATCGCTTTTTCTTAGTTTAGAATGTTCCCAAATGTATGAACTTGGCACATTCATAAGTGCTCGGTCTTGGTGTATCGCTGATATTATTATTACGTTCGTAATACCTTGTATGTGTGGGTTTTGCTTTTTTGTACAATCTATGCACAATAACTTTTTTATTAAACATTTATTTTTATTTTATTATTTTTTTTTACACTTTTTTAAGTTGTTTACTTTTTTGAATCCCATTAAGGGATAACTATATAATACTTTTTCTTGCACTTAGTAATGTATTAGCATTTTCATGTATGCCAATACATTATAATCTGTTTCATACTGATACAGACAGCAGTCAAGGCACCACACAGTGTGCCCTGCCTGAAGACTTGATACACAGACAGCCCTGGGGCTACTGAAGGTCCACAGGGTTGACTATGCAGACATTCCCCAGGCTCCATTGGGTCACGGTTTCCTCCATTTCCAAGCGCTTAAAGAGACTGCTCTAGGAATAGAGCTGTTAACTACAGCTCAGTTCCCAGTGCAGCTGCAGCTTCGGGAGCCACAAAGTCCCTCTTTCTGCAGTTACGTCTCTAGACATTGCTGCAGAAAGATGACCAGCACCGTCCGCCATATTTAGTTGGTGGGCGGTCGTTAAGGGGTTAAATAAAAACTTTCCTCTCTGTGTGGTGACTCGCTTCTGAACTACTCTAGGAGGCAATATCTCATAAGAACATCCCTCCATGTTGGGCAGGATTTGCTGGCTTCTGTCTGGTAGCATACATGTAACCTTTTGAAAAGCACAAACTATTTTTACAACATGATGCAACACACAGAAAATGTGTGAGAATTAAACCAAAAAGTTGCTAGTATAACTAACACTTACCTCTGTTTAATGATATACTAATTAGGCTAAAGCCAGTTTTACCATTCTAAATTAAAGCAAAAAGTGTGAATTTCACCACCAGAATGCAACTGTGCTTACTTATTTATTTCCTTTTTTATTCAAAACATTCAAATACAAATAAACCATAATTACAAAAATGCTAAATGGTCATAGCTTAAACCACCATGAAGCAATGAAATAGAAAAACATGTTGGTTAAACAAAAGCATAGAAAAAGTATATACATTTTGAAGATTTTAATTTAAAAAATGATCAGCATTCTAGCCACATTAAATCTTTGACAAACTCCCTTTACACAACTGTACATACAATCACATTTACTTCGCAACATATAGATAACACCTCTGATTTGTGGTTACTGGTGCATTGAAGAACTCAAAGTGCCTTAGGGCTACTTTCACACATCAGTGTTTGCAAGGAAAACTAGGAGTAGGTTAAAAATGTAGTAGAGGAGCAAATTTTCCACTATAGCCTTTTTTATTTCCAATTTTGGCTTACAAATACTGACATAAAATACTGATCTAAATACTGCCCTATAAAAGTGGCCTAAAGTCTACTACAGTGTATAGAGGATACAAGATCTCTTTATGTAATGGGTGGCTCTGTGCATCACAGAACTATGTCAATATGATCTTTAAGCGATGGAAATTAAAAATGACGGGCACCACAAAAATTAAATGGGTGCTGCCATTGTGTCAAAAAGTGCATATTAGAGGCATACCAAAGAAAAGAGTATACAGAGACTGGCACACAACCAAAATTAATGAAAATATAAACATGAATTTTTATTAGGGATAAAAAACACCAGAAAAGAAAATATAACACAATTAAAAAAAAACACTAAAATATACACAGGTCTGAAAAAATAACAGACCTAACCCTGGGAAAGTATAATATCACAAAAAATATATAAAGTGTCTAACATAGTGCAATGGCAATGGCACAAAGTGGCACAAATAATGCAGACACAAAATGAAAAAGTGCCACAAGTAGTGTAATCACAATAATACACCATAGATATAATGCAATACTAGGAACAAAAAAATATATGGAAGATTATTTTCTACAGACTTTGTGATATATTTTAGCTGTTTGTTTTTTAATTATTTTTTTATATTTTCTATTCTGGTGTTTTTTGTCCATAATAAAGATTCATGTTTTAATTTTCATTAATTTTGGTTGTGCCTATCTTCCACAATAAGTACCATCTATTGCAATTTTTATTTTTACACGTAAATTTCTGTGTCCTCCTTTCCGGGTTTTTGCCTCATTTTTAGATTTTAGGCACCAAAACTTTGTTAAGAAAATTACCAAAAATAAAGATTACGATTATTACATCCACCAAATGTCATGATCCATCACTGAGGAGGAAGATATAAAAGAGAGTGTTAAATAATTATTTAAAGGGTGTTATAAAGAGTTATTTTAACTTAAAAAATGTCCACATATGACAGACATAGTTTAAAAAAATGCTAGTTACAGGAACCAGTAGAACCCCCAAGGCATGGACAGGAGACCACAGATGAATGCTTGTAGCATAAATAAGAAATGTTTCCAAATTCTTTACCTAAAATTAAAGGTTAAAATATTTCACAAAAGACAGAGACATGACTTGCTGGTGATCCTAATGCCTTCAGCACAAGGTGCCTAAAGCATAAGTAACTATGGCTGCTTTCAGCATTGCAATACTAATTCACAATACTAATATTTACTAAAATGCAGACAATAAGATTCTAAAGGACCTTAACAGGTATTAATGGGGTGTTTTAAAATAAGTAAATTAATGGAACCTATTTCTCACAATTAGGATGACGATTATAAACGAAAAGTTAAATCGGCATATTTTTTTGGGTGACAAAATTTTTCCCATCACGCGATATTTTTGGGGAAAAATCTGCAAAAATCTATTACTATCGTGCCATTTTTGGGGCTTCTTTGTCATTTTTTTTATCTGTAAACTTTAAAAAGCTGTATTTCACTTGGTGAGCCCAGTTTTGTTCAAAGAGCCACCCTTTTACTTAAATTAGGACACGAAATTTTCTAGAAAATCTTGGTTATTCATTGGTGAAAAACCACCTTTCTTTTCCGTAAACTTTTAAAAAACTGTATTTCCTTTGTAGCACAGTTTTTTTTCAAAGAGCCACCTTGTACTTAATTAAAAAACAGAAAATTTTCTAAAACGTTGGTGTATTTCTTGGTGCAAAAACCACATTTTCTTATCCGTATAACTTTTTAAAAACTGATTTTACTTTTGGGGCGGCCCCCCGTTTTTTCAAAGAGCCACCCTTTTCTTTAAATTAAAGGATCGAAATTTTCTAGTAACTGTTTTTTGTATTTCATTGGTGCAAAAAAAAACCTTTGTTATCTTTTAAAATTTTTAAACTGTATTTCACTTTGGTGCGGCCCCGTTTTTTCAAAGAGCCACCTGTACTTAAATTAGGATAAGAAATTTTCTAAACTCTTGGGTATTTTTATTGGTGCAAAAACCACCCCTTTTTTTATCCGTATAACTTTTTAAAAACTTGTATTTTTACTTTGTCAGCCCATTTTTCAAAGGCCACTTTGTACTTAAATTAGGGTACAGAAAATTTTTTTAGTAACTTTTCTCATGTTCATTGCTGCAAAAAACGCAAAATTTTCATCCGTATAACTTTTTAATATTTTTTTGCCCCTCGCGAACTCATTTTTTGGGGCAATAGCGCACTTGTATATAGTTTGTTAAAAACTATCAATTACTAGTCTTACTGGGGAGTTTAAATCCCGGGACTGAAGAAAACACTGTTGATTTTGTTTTATGGTTCTTCCACCAGACCGCATTTCACACGTATTTGATAAAACAATTTTTTTTCTAATCCTTTTTGGGTGTAAAAATTAAAGGGGTTTTAAAAAAATTGTGATTTGCCCTCTTTTAAAAGATACGTCAAAAAAACCCTTTCCCAAACCTTTTTAATTTTTATCTTTTTTTAACATGGAGAAAATGCAGGTGGTAACGACAAAGAGGGGGGTAGGACATGGGGGTAAGGAACGAGAGAAGGGCCCTTCCATCTGGCACAAGACGCAACCAGCGGGTCGTCGTTTTAAGGACCCTCAGGCCTTCTCGCTGGGTCAGGGCCCGGAATCTCAGTAAAGAACAGCGTCGCCAACTTTTTTCATGGTTAATCAACCTCATCCAGCAGTCTTACCCCCTTCCTCCCGTCACGGCCACAAATGTCATATCATTCGTCAGCACGTCCAACAGAAGCGAAGGCAGCCCAAATTCAAATCTGTACCCACCACGTGGGTAGTCCATTTTCTGAAACCTGTTTGATGACAAAAGGGGGTTTCGGTCAGAAGGCATTTCAAAAAATCAAAAAGGCCAAAGAGGGTGATTTTTGTCTGCTTTATGTCCAATCGCTGATGCCATCGAGGAGAGAAGGAACCGGCAACGGCAAAAATCCCAGGCGGTCGGGAACACTTCAGTGCCTTGCTTGTAGCCGCAGCTTCTAATGCAGAATGTCAGGACGAGAACTACCTGGTTGATGAGATGAAGACATTTCGAATCCAACGTGGTCTTTTCGCAGAATTCGCTTGCAGCGCTTAAACACTGGAGAGGAGTAAGACGATGGGGTGTTTTTATACGGTCCCCCTCAAAAAAGGGGGGGGGGGGTTTTCACAAGTCCGCTGAATTATTCCCGCCCGCCACAATCAGCGGAAAAAATGCTTTAACCTTATCGCCCCGAAAAGGTCCCCCGGACCTCTCAAACCTGGCCCTTTTTTGAAAAAGTCTCTGATTCACCCAGCGATGTCATATGCTGCCTTTGCCATAAACGCATCAGTAGAGGGAAGAATCTTAGGTGTTTAATAACCACCAACATGTCTAATCACATGCAGCGAATGCATGAGTTGAAATGGAGAGAACACTTGGCCAAAAAAGGCCACACCGATCCCGGGCTTCCAACCGCTGTCACACCCTCTGTCTCCCGCCCCCCTCCCCTCCGCCACGACAAAGCGTTCCTCACTCCCATGTCTCTCAGAGTCATGATCAAGGATCAGCCTCCGCTTCAGCCTCCACCGTCGCCCGAGTACCTCCAGCACCACCAGAGACCCATCCTACCACTTCTCCTTTCACCAGTTTGACCTGCACAGCTTCCAGTCTAGCAGCCAGCCTTTTGTCTACCAGGTTTGGGATTAGAAGAAACACTTTAAACCAAACCATCCCAAAGCCAAAAGCCAGAAATGCCAGACTTTTGGCCTTGGAAATTTTGCCTTTCCGTCTGGTGGACACAGATGGGTTCCGCCACGTCACGACTAGAGATGGGCGAATTTCTCAAAAATTCGGTTCGGTCACTTCGCCGAATTTCCCGACAAAAATAAATTCAGTCCGAATTACTTTGGGACGAATCGCATTAACAAAAAAGCTATTTCCAGGCTGCACAGAGCCTACAGGGTGCTGTAGAATGTTGTGCCATGCTTAAATATGAGAGGGAGTTTGGTTGGTTTTCATACAATGTTGTTTTTTAAAGTATGACACGCACATAACTGCCCCGCTCTTACAATCACTTCACTATAAAATTCCCTGGGCACTTAAGAGGACAAAACTGACCAAAAAACTAAAGCGGGAATGTAGCCTGATAAAGTCATGCCAGCGAAAGCTGGAAAATAACAGGCTGAGAGCTCAGGTGGCAACATCAGTGACCGAGTGTGGAGGTGACGGCGGCAGCCACAGCAACATGAGGTCAGACAGTGGCACAATGACATTCGGGAGGTGGAAAAACAGTAATCGGCCACAGAGTGGCACAATGACACAGTGTGGAGGTTACGGCAGCAGCCACAGCAACAGCATGAGGTCAGACAGTGGCACAAAGACATTCTGGAGGTGGCAAAAATAGGAGTAGGCCACAGAGTGGGACAATGACACAGTGTGGAGGGCACGGCAGCAGCAGCATGAGGTCAGGTAGTGGCACAATGACATTCTAGAGGTGGCAAAAACAGGGGTAGGCCACAGAGTGGCACAATGACACAAGGGGGGAGGCATGGCAGAAGCAGCATGAGGTCAGGGAGTGGCACAATGACATTCTGGAAGTGGCAAAAACAGGAGTAGGCCACAGAGTGGCACAATGACAAGACTGGAGGTGACGGCAACAGCAGCATGAAGGGCAAAAGAAAAGGGACAATGACATTTTGGAGGTGGCAAAAACGGAGTAGGGCCACAGAGTGGCACAATGACACAGTGTGAAGGTCCCCGGCAGCAGCAGCCTGAGGTCAGAAAAGTGGCACAATGACATTCTGGGGGTGTCAAAAACTGGAGTAGGCCACAGAGTGGCACAATGACAGAGAGTGGAGGTGACTGCGGCAGGAGCAACAGCATTAGGCAGAGACTGGCACAATGACACAAATGGGGAAAGTCACGGCACCCAGCAACAGCAGCATGAGGTCATAAAGTGGCACAATGACACAGTGTGGAGGTGGGTGGCAATACCAGTCCCCGGGAAAGATGGTTGGTGGCAGATGGAGAAACTGCAGCAGATGTGTGGCATCAGGCGGGTGGCGGCCCCTCAGAATAGTGGCTGAGGGAGGGAATTTGAACCCAGATTTATTTCTCACAGTTTGGGGGATGTAGTCTGACGCCTAAGGCATTGGTGTGTGGAAATCCTGCCGATCCACGCCTGATTCATCTTGACAAAGGTCAGTCGTTCCACATTTCCGTGGACAAGCGGGTTTCTCCTTGGGGAAAACATGGGCCCCCGCCGCACGACCCCCTCTATGCCACACACGGGCCCGGGGCGGACACTTACCACTCAAAACTCGCAAGTGGGGCCACACATCCAGTTGGCTGCCCATATCCAGCGGATCTTCAACGGGGGTGGCAGAGTGCTGCCCAAGAGGCCACCACCGTTTTTTCAGGGACTGCTCCAGGGCCGCTGCTGCTTTGGGGACTGCCCTCCCTCTAGGCGGGTGAAAAAAGCTGCTCATCAGTGACTCCAGACTTAGGTTGCTGCTGATGAAGCTGGTACTCTCCCACCCCCCACCTTTCCCCCCCAGCCCGGGGAGAGTACGGGCCTGAGGACCCCCCGGTCAACCCTTCAAAGGGACGATGCCGCACTAGGGGGCGCCAACTGACAGGATTTTTCCCCAATATTAGTTTGCCTCCCTCTCATACTGGGAAAAAGGCTCCCATTTTGGACCGAGCGAGGGGGCCAGTAGGGTGGAGAGCCCCAAAGTCACCCCCGCCGGATGCTGACTTTCGGCTTTTACACCAGGCAAATCACATGCTGGGGCCATCTCAAAGTGCTCCGGGGGTCCCCCCTCCATCTCCACTGATACTTCCACGGGACTTGCGGGCTCTGCCTCGTCTTTCCCACTCCCTCTACCTCCCCAGCTGCTCCTGCTCCCCCTCTGGTCACCTGGGGAGAAAATCCACTAATTCACCCAAAAATGCTTCCGCTCCCAAGTCCTCCCCTCCCCATTTCAGTCCCCACCGACTCATTGGCCGCGGATGTAGTCGCCCTCTCCCGTCCCCTGCCAAAAGATTTTTCAGCATCTGTTCCAGGCATGAAGCATGGAATGCGTTATTCTCCCGAGTCCTTTGACTGACAAATAACATCCTCCCGAATGGCCTCAAAAAAACGGCAGGTGTCACGCATGAGCGCCACTGGCTGACATCAAAGTACACAGGGGGGGTACTTTTTGTCCGCCTGGGTCATCATAAATCGTTAAAGGGCCCTTTTTCTGTTCATACTTTGGTCCAAATGTGCAGGCGGAAATTTCCCAAAGGGTGGAACATCGCATATCAAGTGTGGGGGAGACCGTTCCGCCGCTGCAATTTGAGGGGGTGTTCCTGGCTTTTTAG
>JAODAL010055609.1:0-23839 GCA_025379985.1 Phyllomedusa bahiana
TTTTGGCATCAGCTACCATCGGGTTTCCACTATACTCTGCCGACCTCTGTATCTCATATCAGCTTCTTGTCTCTTTCCTTGTTCCTACCAATGCCCATTTCTAGCTCTGTCTTCTGCCTGTCTTACTTTTTACTGTCTCCTTCCAGCCAATGCATCATGTCCACTGCCAGCTGTGTTTGCTGTCTGCTACTTGTCTCGGCATGGTACCTTTCCTGCAGCCTACATTTTAGCATACCTCCCAAGTGTCCCTATTTTGGAAGGTACAGTCCCTATTTTAACCCTCTTAGCTCTATAAATGTGCCTCTTTCATTTGGAAAATAGATTTGCGTCAATAAACTTACTGTTTTGCTTTAAAAAGTATCTGATTGCTTCCTAATTGTATATTAGACAACAACGTACTTAATATTTCATCATTGGATTACAGTGCAATCCTGAAAATGTCTCCCTTTTTGGTTGTCTACAAAGTTGGCATATATACATTTGGGCGTGGTTAGAGGTGTGTCTTGGTGTGATGTCATGTGTCTTGGTGTGATGTCATGTGTCTCGGTGTGGTTAGAGGTGTGGCCTGATGTGTCCCTCTTTGCAATCTCTAAAAGTTGGGAGGTATGTTTTAGTTTTCACTGCCAGTCTGTGCACTTGGTTCTTTTACCTTTCTCAAGCACAACAACCAACCATAATATAATATTTGAAGTTGTCAAAATCTTAACATTTTTAAGAGATTAGTACACAAATAAAAGCTTTGTTTAAAATAGTCAGCTGGTTACAAAAAGGTTGTCTGGTTCAGTAAAACTATAGTTAAATGGGACCAAGGTAGGGAAAAATGTAGATAGAAAAAATGTAGAAATTAGATACCCACCTTCTGGTCAACTGCTGCAGCAGCTCTGAAGACTCTTGGGATCCTTTTCTCTTCATTTTTGGGTTCTCATTACGACACACAGGAGAGACTTGTATTCCATTTACTTACTATGCAAGCCATTATGTAATAATTTGATTACCAGAGAGGAGCATGTGTATGTGACACTATTGGCCACATGTATGAAAACTGTCTAGGTCTAAAATTCACTTTGTTGCCCATAGCAACCAATCAGAGCGCCTCTCTCATTTTTCCAGAGCACTATATGAAATGAAAGGTGCGCTCTGATTGGTTGCAATTGCAACAAAGTGAATTTTAGACAGTTTTCATACATGTGGCCCTATGTGAGGGGAGTCAAATGGGAGTTAAACAACATCACAGATTGTTTACATTATATTTTTTTCTCTCTTTGTGATGTTTTCTGGGCTAACTTTTGCTTTTCCTGGGCTGCATGCAGCCTTCCTTCTCTGCAGTCAAGGAGCAGCATTTCCTGTTTCCTCTTTCCCTTTGTGTTGCAAAACTATGTTCTACCCTTATGACTTCAGTATCAGTGTACATCTGCTGACTCTTTCCTCTTACTGAATGTTTTTGGAGTTACACCAAAGGGATGTGGCTTTAAAGACTGCCCTGAAAAAAGTCCAAACTTTTTGATCTGCTGATCTTCTAGGTTCAACACAGAATTGTTTCCAGGGTCTTGAGACACCAAGGGTGACATGTATGATTTTTAGTGCTCGGATGCCATTTTTTTGCGCACATTAGTAGCATAGAATCTATGAGCCTGTTCTACTGCGAGTCATAGATTTAGCGCTTTCTACCTACAAAGCGACACTTCTGGCTCAGGTAAACCACTTTTAAAGTGCTCTACCTGTTCCAGCAGTAATGCTCCTGGTTTTGCTGTATTAAAGTTATGAATGTGTAGAATACTACGGTTATAGTGTGACGCTCTTCCAGCACGACCCCCCCCATCTCAGGCGTATTACAAAGTGCCGTGGGCGCTTAATTATGCGCCCGATATTGCAGTGCACCTGGTTATAAATACAGTGAACAGGGCTGTGCCAGTTTCGGGTTAAAAAGACGCCAGACTTCTGGTGCAGCCCCGTATGTACATGTCTCCCCTAGGGTTACTGCGATTCCTTTAATCAAACGGCTGATATAGAACTGCAGGAAGCCCATAGAAAAGTACATTACAAATGTGCATAACGTTAAGGATATTATTGGGATTTTTTTTTCATGGGGCAATAACTTTAAGGACTGTCACAAGTGCATTTCAAACTACAAAAACTACAGAAGTATCAGAGTTTAGCTTGACTGTAATATAATGGTTTTTAACACTACCTGCTTTAATCTTAAAACAAAGACTGAACAAGTTGAGATAGCATTCGGTGCAATGGTGCCATCTATTTATGTCATTATGTGTACCTTTCTTGTGGGAGATGTACTGTATAATGTGTCCTTATTGTCTGCAAATATATTACTATATTTTGTTAACATGATGGAGGGAAATTTCCTGTCAGGCACTAACAGGCTATAGGGCAGAGGATAGTATGAGAAGGTCTCTGCTGGACAGAGATTGGTGTGTATGTGACCATGAAACTATCCCATGAATATCCTGACACATATACATGAAATGAGAAGTTTTCCTGCTAGCTATGTGTGAAGTGAGAAAAATGAAAAGAAATAAAGAAGGAAAGCAAAAACATCTACTGTGCAATACTAGTATAGAAGTTCAGTAGTATTGTTGTGTAGACAGTGATACACCAGGTAAAACGTCTCTGAACAGATGTCTTCTATCCTCATAAGTAACAGAATCAGAAAACCCTGGTAATGACACAAATATTTCCAGTAGATTTCCAGTGGATACATACAACTCTTTCTTGTGGAGAAGAGTTGAATGTTTTTCTGATAATATCAGAATTTGAGGTCATAGATAACCCGCTCTGCTATACTCCATATAAAGCATGAGTTCATTCTATTCAAGGTAAATAGGTCTTCCATAAATAAATACTTAATCAGTGGTTGTTTAGAAGATGGTTACAGTCAGCAAATGGGAGGACTCAGAAGAAGCAGAAATCTAACTACTATTTTTATTTGATCATCAGTGAAAAACTTTCCCCACAATCTCTATATTGGGTAATGCAGGTGACATAGGCCTCCTGTACTCGCCCATCCCACTAATCTCTATATAACGCTGAACTTGTAATAAGCATTATTGTGTTGTGCCTGGTTCCTGATCATCATTGAATAGTACAGAAGAAAACATGGACTTGGCACAGTTTCTAATACTTGCTGGTTTAGCATTTCTGTTCTGGAAATTTGATTCTCAAGTAAATGCACAAAATCCAGGAGAAGGTAAACGTTTCTTGTATTATATTGCTATACTTTTTGTATGTATTATTATTAACTAACATTTCTTGGAATTCTCCCATCTATATCTTACTTTATTGTGTGAATGGATTTTTCACTGCATAACTTTCAGATATTTTCTTTTTTATGGTGATTTCTATAATTTAGCTGTGCAACAATTGTTGCAGATTTTAGTAGTAAAGTTATATTAATAGTAACAATTTCTTTATTCAATTTGTCCAATTTCATATATTGATGTGTTAACATATTTTTCATACCAGTATTATGTGGCTATTGTAGAGCAGCATTTTTGCATTTGTTTTTTAGCCAATACACAAACTCCACACTTTTGCTGTACTGATAGCATTAAATTTCATTGTGTGTAATTCTCTAGTTTAGAATGTCATGGTGACATAAATATATAAATATGTATACAGAAAGTGTTGTTATTCATATAGTTTTCCACTGGTAGAAGTTACAGATTTAATAAAGCACATCAATAATGCATAAATGACGTCACTGTGTACACAATTGAAATATTAAATGGGCGCCCTATTTACAAAAACTAAGGAGAAGTACATAAATGTTCTACCATACATGAAAATCATATGGTCTTATTACCAAAGAGATGTATCCCAAGGTGCATTTCAGAACCCTTCATCACGGATTCCATTCACTTCTTCACTCCCTATACCTATATGGTATCCATGTATGGTAGAACGTCTAGAAACTTCTTCTTACTATTCATAAATGGGATGTCCCTATAATATTTCCAATGTATGTGCTTTATTATCTCTGCAATCTCTGGTACAGTATATAAATTGTAATGTAATGGTTTTATTCATCCATTGTACCTTTATGCTCTTTACCATGTCTTAGGTGGGTTCCTCTTTTTATGTTTTCTTAACCTTGTATGTGGTATATGTATCAATAAACCATGGCTTTATAACAACTTGATATGGTGTTCCATTATATGTGTATATTAGTATACATATTTTAAAAAGGCAGCACTTCACCAAAACCAATAGTTAATGAATGCAGGGTGCAAGGGCTCAAAAGAACTGCATTTGTTTTCTCATATCAGAAGACAGCGCTTTAGCTTCCTCACATAGTTTACTTGTCGTCTTGTGATATGAGGAAATAAATGCAGTGATTTTTTCGCTTTGTACCCATTTACAGTTTTTTCTTTTGTTTTATATAAATATACACACACACGTCAGAGAGTCAATATATTATTGTATTATAATATATTCAAAATCTGCAGTTGCAGAACTTGTTGCAGATCTGTACTTTTTCCACAGCAAGATATGTTACAATTAGAGATGGGCGAATTCCCGAAATTCGGATTCGTTCACGTGACGCCGATTCTCGCAAAAAATAACTTCGTTTCCGAATACTTCGGCACAATCAACGTTAAAAAAGCAAGCTATTGTCCAGGCTGCACAGAGCCAGCAGGGTCTGTAGAAAAACGTTAGGCGCCATGCTTTAAATATGCAGAGGAGCTTGTTTGGTACTCATACAATATTGTGTTTTAGTATACACGCACAACGACTGCCGCCGCTCTTAGAATCGCTTCACTTTAAAAATTCCCTGCACTTAAGAGGGCAAAACTGACCAAAAAACTCAGCGGATGTTGCATGATAAAGTCATGCAAGAGAAACTGGAGAAAAACAAGCTGAAGAGCTCAGGTGGGCAACATTATGACAGAGTGTGGAGGTGACGCGGCAGCCTCATTCTTCATAGGTCAACAGTGCCCCAAAATAACATTCTGGAGTGGCAAAAACAGAATTAGAGTTCCACAGAGTGCACAATGCACATTGGAGTCACGGCAGCAGTCAGTTATGAGGTCAACATGGCACAATGACAGATTGTGGAGGTCACGGCATCAGCCATCAGCAGCAGCATGAGACAGACAGTGGCACAATGACACAGTGTGTAGGTCATGGCAGCATCCACAGCAGCAGCATGAGGTCAACAGTTGGCACAATGACACAGTGTGAGGTCAACGCACAGCCACAGCAGCACATGAGGTCAGACATGGCACAATGACACTGTGTGGAGTCCACGGCAGAGGCCACAGCATCAGCATGAGGTCAGACAGTGGCACGATGACACAGTGGTGGAGGTCACTGGCAGCAGCCACAGCAGCAGCATGAAGGTCAGCAGTGGCACAATCACATTCAGGAGTTGCAAAAACAGGAGTAGGCACAGAGTGGGACATGACACAGTGTTAGTCCCAGAACAGCAGCAGCCCCAGCTGCAGCATGAGGTCAGAACAGTGGCACAATGACATTCTGAGGTGGCAAAAACAGAATAGCCACAGAGTGGCACAAGTTGACAGATAGTGGAGTGACGGCTGGTCAGGGAGCAACAGCATGAGTCATAAGTAGGCACAATGACACAGTGTGTAGACACGGCAGCAGCCACAGCAGCAGCATGAGGTCAGACAGTGGCACAATGAAACATTATGGAAGGGCTGCAAAAAACAGGAAAAGGCCACAGAGTGGGACAATACACAGTTGTAGGTCACGCAGCAGCCAGAGCAGCTGACAGCATGAGGTCTACAGTGGCACAATGACAGAGTGGTGTAGGTCAACGTGCATGCAGCCCACAGACACAGCATGAGGTCGAGACGTGGCACAATACATTCTGGTATGTGGGCAAAAATAGATAGGCTAAGAGTGGGACAATGACAACAGGTTGAGTCACGGCAGCAGCCACAGCAACAGCATGAGTCAACAGTGGCACACTAAACACAGTGTGAGGTCACGCACGTCAACACAAGGGTCAGCCAAGTGGCACAATGACACGTGGAGAGGTCACGGTCAGCAGCCAGCATGAGGTCAGACATTGCACAATGACACAGTGTGTAGTCATGGCAGCAGCCACAGCAGCAGCATGAGGTACGATGACAGTGCACCAAGACAGATGTAGTAGGTCACGGCATCACCACATCAGCAGCATGAGATCAGACAGGGGCACAATGACAGAGTGTGGTAGACACAGCAAGCACCACAGCAGCAGCATAGGTCAGACAGTGCACAATGACACAGTGTGTAGTCCACGGCAGCATCCACAGCAGCAGCATAGGTCCGCCAGTGCACAATGACACAGTGTGGATGTGCACGGCAAGCAGCCACAGCAGCAGCATGAGTTCAACAGTGGCACGATGACACAGTGTGGAGGTCACGGCAGCAGCCACAGCAGCAGCAAGAGGTCAGGCAGCTGCACAATCACATTCTGGAGGTGGCTAAAACAGGAGTAGGCCACGAGATGGACAATGACCACAGTGTGTAGGTCACGGCACAGCCACAGCAGGCAAGCATGAGGTCAACAGTGCACAATGACAGAGTGTGTAGTCTACGGCAGCAGCCACAGCACAATGAGGTAGACAGTGGCAGCAATGACATTCTGAGGTGGCAAAAAAAGAAAAGGCCCACAGAGTGGCAACATGACAGAGAGTGGAGTGCCGGCGGCAGGAGCAACAGCATGAGGTCAAGAGTGGCACAATACACAGTGTGTAGGTCACGGCAGCACCCAGAGCAAGCACATGAGGTCAGACAGTGCCACAATACAGAGTTTGTTAGGTCACGGGCAGCAGCCACAGCAGCAGCATGAGGTCAACAGTGCAAAATGACATTCTGGAGGTGCAAAAACAGGAATAGGCCATCGGAGTGGACAATGACACAGGTTGTAGTCACGCAGCAGCCAGAGCAGCAGCATGAGTCAGACGTGGCACAAATGACTAGATGTGTGTAGAGGGTTCAACGGCAGCAGCCACAGCGACAGCAATGAGGTCAGACAGTGCACAATGACCGATTCTGGAGGTGCAAAAATAGGAAAATAGGCCACTAGAGTGGGGACAATGACACAGTGGGAGGTCACGGCAGCAGCCACAGCAGCAGCGAATGAGGTCCAACGTGACACAAATACACAGTGTGGAGGTCACAGCAGCAGCCACAGCAGTCAGCATGAGTCAGACAGTTGCACAATGACAGAGTGGTAGGTCACGACAGCAGCCACAGCAGCAGCGATGAGGGTCAGAAGCAGTGGGCACAATGCACAACAGTGTGTAGGTCACTGCAGCAGCACAGCAGCAGCATGATGTCAGCATTGGGCACAATGACATTCTGGAGGTGTCAAAAACAGGAGTATGTCCACAGAGTGGCACAATTGACACAGTGTGGAGTGTCACAGCAGAAACACCACAGCAGCAGCATGAGGTCGACAGAGTCTCAGTCATAGTGTTTAGGGTCACGGGCAGCAGCCACATCAGCAGCATGAGGTCAACAGGGCACAATGACACTGTGTGGAGGTCACGGCAGCAGCAAGCGCAACATGAGGTCACAGGGCACAAATGACATTCCTGGAAGTGGCAAAAACAGGAGTAGGCCACAGAGTGGCACAATACAACAGTGTGGAGTCACAGCAGCAGCCACAGGCATCAGCAATGAGTTTCATACAGTTGCACAATGACAGAGTGTGAAGGTCACTACAGCAGCCCATCAGCAGCATCCTGAGGTCAGACAGTGGCACAATGACACAGAGTTTAGGTCACGGCAGCACCACAGCACAGCATGAGGTCCATGCAGTGGCACAATGACAATTCTGGAGGGGAGGGGCAAAAAAAGGAGTAGTCAACAATAGTGGCACAATGACACAGTGTGGAGGGTCACATGCAGCGAGCAGCAGCCACAGCAGAGCATGAGGTCAAGAAACAGTTGCACAATTTCAGAGTGTTAGGTCACGGCAGCAGCCACAGCAGCAGCATGAGGTTCAGAAGTGGAACATGACACAGTGTGTAGGTCACGGCACAGCCACAGCAGCACATGAGGTCAGACAGTGTCACAATGACAGAGTGTGTAGGACACGGCAGCAGCCACAGCAGCAGCAAGAAGTCAGACAGAGGCACAATGGACACAGTTTTAAGTCAACGTCAGCAGCCGACAGCAGCAGCAAGAGGTCAGTGCAGTGGCACAATCCACATTCTGAGGTGGCAAAAAAACAGGAGTAGGCCACAGAGTGGACTATGACCACAGTGTGGAAGGTCACCGGCAGCAGCACACAGCAGCATGAGGTCAGACATTGCATAATCAATGACAGAGTGTGTAGGACACGGGCAGCAGCCACAGCAAGCACAATGAGTCAGACATTGCACAATTGACATTCTGGAGGTGGCAAAACAGAATAGCCACAAGTGGCACAATGGACAGAGAGTGAGGTGACCTGCGGCAGGAAAAACAACAGCATGAGGTCAGAGAGTGAGCACAATGACACAGTGTGTAGCACACGGCAGCAGCCACAGCAGCATCATGATGTCAGGCTGTGTCACAATTTAATTCTGGAGGTGGCAAAAACACGGAAAAGGCCACAGCGTGGGACAAATACACAAGTTTGTAGGTCACGGCAGCAAGCCAGTAGAGCAGCATAGGTCAGACAGTGGCACAATGAAGAGTGAGTAGGCACGGCAGCAGCCACAGTACAGCATGAGGTCAACATGTGGCACAATGACATTCTGGAGGTGGCAAAAATAGGAATAGGCCACAGAGTGGACTAATGAACGACAAGTGGAGGTCACGGCAGCAGCCACAGCAGCAGCATGAGGTCAGACAGTGGCACAATAACACAGTGTGTAGGTCACATGGCAAGCAGCAGCATGAGGTCAGCCAGTGCACAATGAACACAGTGTGGAGGTCACGCAGCAGCGCATGAGGTCAGACAGTGGCACAATGACAGAGTGTGGTAGGATCACAGCAGCAGCCACAATACAGCAAGCATAAGGTCACAGTGGCAAAATGACACAGTGTGTATGTTCCACGGCATGCAGATCCACAGCAGCAGCATGAGGTCAAGACAGTGGCACATGACAGAGTGTGTAGGTCACGGCAGCGGCCACAGCAGCATGATGTTAGACAGATGGCAGCAATGACATCCTGGAGGTGGCAAAAAAGGAAGAGGCCACAGAGTGGCATCGAATGACAGAGAGAGGAGGTACGCGTCAGTAGCAACACATGAGGTCAGAGAGTGCACATGACACAGTGTGAGTCACGGCAGCAGCCACAGCAGCAGCATGGAAGTCAGACATTGGCACGATGCCACAGTGTGAGGTCACGTCAGCACCACAGCACAGCAAGAGGTTCAGCACTGCACAATCACATTCTGTGAGGTGGCAAAAACAGGAGTAGGCCACAGAGTGGGACAATGACACGTGTGTAGGTCAACTAGGCAGTCAGCCACAGCAGCAAGCATGAGGTCAGACAAGTGGCACAATGACAATGTGTTGTAGGTCACGAGCGAGCACCACAGGCAGCATGAGGTAAGACAGTGTCACAATGACATTCTAGGTGGCAAAAAAAAGGAATAGGCCATCAGAGTGGCACAATGACAGAGAGTAGGAGGTGACGGCGGCAGGAGCAACACCATGAGGTCAAGAGTGGCACAATGACACAGTGAGTAGGTCACGGCTAGCACCAGAGTCAAGGCAGGCCAATAGGTCAGACAGTGACACAATGACAGAGTGTGTAGGTCACGGCAGCACCACAGCAGCAGCATGAGGTCAGGACAGTGGCAAAATGACATTCTGGAAGGGGAAAAACAGGAATATGCACGGAGTGGGACAATGACACAGTTTTGTAGTCACCGGCAGCAGCCAGACAGCAGCATGAGGTCAGGACATGGCACAATGAACTGAGTGGTGTAGGTCCACGCAGCAGCCCCCACAGCAGCAGGCATAGGTCAGACAGTGGCTCAATGACATTCTGGAGGTGGCAAAAATATGAATAGGCCACAATGGACAAAATGACACAGTGTGGGAGGTCACGGCACAGCCACGCAGCAGCAGCCAGAGGTGCAACAGTGCACAATGACACAGTGTGGAGGTACACAGCAACCCAGCAGCAGCCACAAGCAGCAGCAATGAGGTCAGACAGTTGCACAATGACAGAGTGTGTAGTGTCACGACAGCAGTCCACAGCATCAGCGATAGGTTTCAACAGGGCACAATACACAGTGTGTAGGTCCACGGCAGCAGCCCACAGCAGCAGCAATGAGGTCAGGCAGTGGGCACAATGACATTCTGGAGGTGGCAAAAACAGGAGTAGGCCACAGGAGTGGCACAATGGAACAACAGTGTGGTAGGACACAGCAGCAGCCACAGCAGCAGCATGAGTCAGACAGTGCACAAATGTCAGAGTGTAGGTCACGGCAGCAGCCAACAGCAGCGCATGAGGTCAGACAGTGGCACACTGACACAGTGTTGGAGGTCACGGCAGCGAGCCACACGTCGCAACATAGGTCAGCAGTGGCACTAGACATTCGGAGGTGGCAAAAACAAGGATAGGCCACAGAGTGGCACAATGACACATGTGGAGTCACAGCAGCACCACAGCAGCAGCAGCATGAGGTCATACGAGTTGCACAATGACAGAAGTGTGTAGTTCCACGACACAGCCAACAGTCATCAGCATGAGGTCAGACAGTGGCACAGATGAAACAGTGTGTAGGACACGGCAGCAGCCACAGCAGCAGAATGAGGTCAGCCGTGGCACAATGACATTCTGGAGGTGCGAAAAAACAGGTATAGGCTCACAAGTGGCACAATGACACAGTGTGGCTGTCACAAGCACACCACTGCAAGCACATGAGTCAGACAGTTTGGGAGTTATTTTGCACAATTACAGAGTGTGTAGGTCACATTGGCACGCAGCAACAGCAGCAGCATGAGGTCAGACCAGTGGGCACAGATTGACACAGTGTGTAGGTCACGGCAAGCAGCCACACAGCAGCATGAGTTCAGACAGTGGCACAATGACAGAGTGGTGTAGTCACGGCAGCATCCACAGCATGCAGCATAGTTCTCATAAGACAGAGGCACAATGGTACACATAGTAGTGTAGGTCACGGGCAGCAGCCACACCAGCAGCAAGCGGACAGCCAGTGCCACAATCACATTCTGGGAGGTGGCAAAAACAGATGTAGGCCACAGATAGACAATTGACACAGTGTGTAGGTCACGGCAGCAGCCACAGCAGCAGCATGATGTTCAACAGTTGGCACAATGACAGATGTGTTAGGTTCACGTCAGCAGCCACAGCATGCAGCATGAGGTCAGACAGTGGCCCAATGACATTCTGGAGGTGCAAAACAGGATTAGGGGCCACAAGTGGCACAATGACAGAAGTGGAGTTGACCGGCGGCAGAGCACAGCATGAGGTCAGAGAGTGGCACAAGACACAGTGTGTAGGACAACGGCAGCACAGAGCAGCAGCATGAGGTGTCAGACAGTTGGCACAATGACAGGAGTGTGAAGGGTCACTGCAGCAGCCACGGCCAGCACGAAGCAAGAGGTTCAGACAAGTTGGCACAATTGACATTCTGAGGTTGCAAAAATAGGAATAGGCCACAGAGTGGACAATGAACACATGTGGAGGTTCACGGCACCCAGCACAGCAGCAGTAACATGATCAGACAGTGGCACAATAACCCGTGTGTAGGTCACGGCAGCAGCAGCATGAGTCAGCCAGTGCAACAATGACACAGTTGTGGAAGTCACGGCAGCAGCAGCATGAGTCAACAGTGACACAATGACACAGTGGGATGTCCAGCAGCAGCCACATAGAATCACATGATGTCCTACAGTTGCACAAATGACAGAGTTGAGTAGGTCACGACAGCAAGCCACAGCAGCAGCATGAAGTCAGACAGTGGCACAATTACACAGTGTGTAAGGTCAAACGGCAGCAGCCACAGCATGCAGCATGAGGAGTCAGGCAGATGCACAAATGACATTCTTGAGGTGGCAAAAACAGGAGTAGGCACAGAGTGGGCACAATGACACATGGTGTGAGGTCACAGCAGCAGCCACAGCAGCAGCAATGAGTCAGACAGTTGCAACAATGTCAAGTGTGTAGTCACGGCAGCAGCCACAGAGCACAGCATGAGGTCAGACAGTGGCACAATGACACAGTGTGGAGGTCAACGGCAGCGAGCCACATCAGCAACATGAGGTCAAGCATTGGGCACAATGACATTCTGAGGTGGCAAAAACATGAGTCAGGCCAGATGTCAAATGATGACAAAGTGGTGGAGGTTCACAGCAGCACCACACAGCAGCAGAGGTCAGACAGTTGCACAAAATGACAGAGTGTGTAAGGTCACGACAGCAGCCACAGCAGCAGCATGAGGTCAGACAGTGGCACAATGACCACAGTGTGTAAGAGTCTACTGCAGTGCAGCCACAGCAGCAGCATGATCAGGCAGTGGCACAATGACATTCTGGAGTGGCAAAAACAGAGTAGCCACAGAGTGGGCACAATGACACAGTGTGGAGGCACAGCACAACCACAGCAGCACATGAGGTCGAGACAGTATGCAACAATGTCAGAGTGTGTAGGTCACGCACAGCACATCAGCACATGAGCAACAGTGGGCACAAAGAAACAGTGTGTAAGGTCACGGCAGCAGCGCACAGCAGCAGCATGAGGTCAGACAGTGGCACAAAGAACAGAGTGAGTAGGTCACTCTGGCAAAGCAGCCCACAGCAGCAGCATGAGTACAGACAGAGGCACATTACACAGTGGTTAGGTCACGTTAGCGGTAGCCAAAGCTGCATCATGAGGTCAAGCAGTGGCACAATCACTTCTGGAGGTGGCAAAAAAGAAGTAGGCCACAGATGGAACAATGACAACAATGTGTATGTCACTGGCAGCAGCCACATCAGCAGCATGAAGGTCATACAGTGCACAATGACAGAGAGTGTGTCACGGTCAGCAGCCACAGCAGCCAGCAAGAGGTCAGAACAGTGGCACAATGAATTCTGGAGGGTGGCAAAAACAGAATAGGCCACAGAGTGGCACAATGACAGAGAGTGGGAGTACGGCGGCAGAGAGCAACAGCATGAGGTTCAGAGAGTGGCACAATACAAAGTGGTAGGTCACGCAGCATCACAGCAGTCAGCATGAGGACCGGCAGTGCACAATGACATTCTGGAGGTGGAAAAAAACAGGAAAAGGCACAGATGGGGAAAATGACCAGTATGTAGGTCACACTTCGAGCAGCCAGGAGCAGCAGCATGAGGCAGACAAGTGGCACAATGACAGAGTGTGTAGGGCACGGCAGCATCCACAGCAGCAGCATGAAGGTCAGACAGTGGCACAATGACATTCTGAGTGCAAAAATAGGAATCATGCCACAGAGTGGGAACAATGACACAGGTGGCGGTCCACGGCAGCAGCCACAGCTGCATCCCCCGCATTAGGTCAGACAGTGGCACAATAACACAGTGTGTAGTCACGCACAGCAGCATGAGGTCAGCCAGTGGCGACAATGACACAGTGTGGAGGTTCGACGGCAGCACAGCATGGGTCAGGACAGTGGGCACAATACAGAGTGTGTAGGTCACCGCAGGCACACTGCAGCAGCAATAAGGTCAACAGTGGCATATGTCAAGTGTTTAGGTCTACCGGCAGGCAGCCACAGCATCAGCAAGATGTCAGACAGTGGCACAATGACAGAGGTGTAGTCTACGGCAGCAGCCACAGCAGCATGATTTTAGACAGTGGCACAATGACATTCTGGAGGTGCACAAAAAGGATAGCCACAATGGCGACAATGACAGAGAGTGGAGTGACCGACAGCAGGACAAACAGCATGAGTCAAGAGTGGCACAATGACACAGTGTTAGGTCACAACTGGCAGCAGCCAAGCAGCATCGATGAGGTCCACACAGTGGCACAAGTGACATTCTGGAGGTGGCCTTAAAATAGAATGGGCCACAGAGTGGGACTAATGACCCGAGTGTGGAGGTCACGCAGCAGCCCCAGCAGCAGCATGAGGGTCCAGACAGTGACACAATGACACAGTGTGGAGGTCACGTCAGCAGCCACTAGCGACACATGAGGTCAGCATGGCAACAATGAACCATTCTGGAGGTGGCAAAACAGGAGTAGGCCACAGATTGGCACAATGACAACAAAGTGTGGAGGTCACAGCACACCACAGCATCAGCATGAGGTCGAACATGTTGCACATGACAGAGTGTTAGTCACGACAGAGCAGCCACATCAGCCGCATGAGGTTCAGACAGTGGCACAATGACACAGTGTGAGTCACTGTATCAGCAGCCAAAGCACAGCATCTGAGGTCAGACAGTGGCTCAATAAACATTCTGGAGGTGGCAAAAACGAGGAAGCAGGCCACCCAAGGAGTTGGCACAATGAACACATGTGGAAGTCACAGCAGCAGCCACAGCTAGCAGCATGAGTTCAACAGAGCACAAGTCAAGTGTGTAAGTCCGCAGCAGCCACAGCAGCACATGAGGTCAGACTAGTGGCACAATGACAACGAGTGGTGTAGGTCACGCAATGCAGCCACAGCTGCAGCATGAGGTCAGACAGTGGCAAAATACAGATGTGTAAGGTCACAGTAAACACAGCCACAGCAGCAGCATGAGTTCAACAGAGCACAATGACACAAGTGTGTAAGGGTCAACGGTCAGAGCAGCCACAGCAGCAGCATGAATGTCTAGAACAGTGCCACAATGACACTGTGTGTAGGACACGGCAGCAGCAGCATAGTCCAGACCAGGTGACAATGTACACTAGTGTGAAGGTCACGGCAGCAGCCCAGCTAGCAGCATTGAGGTCAGGCAGAGGCCACAATCACAGTTCAGGAGGGTGGCAAAAACAGGAGTAGGCCACAGAAGTGGCACAATGACACAGTGTGGAGATCAGCAGCAGCAGCACACAGCAGCATGTAGGAGTCAGACAGTTGCACATGTCAGAGTGTGTAGGACACGGGCACCAGCCAAAGCACAGCATAGTGTCAGACAGTGGCTACAATGACACAATGTGTAGGTCACTGCGAGCAGCCACAGCAGCAGCATGAGGTCAGACAGTGGCACAATGACAATGTTAGGTCACAGACGCAGCAGCACAGTCAGCAGCATGAGTTAGACAGAGGCATCAATGACACAGTGTGTAAGTCACAGGGCAGCAGCCACACGCAGCAGCATGGATTTCAGACAGTAGGCACAATGTCACAGTGGTAGGACACGGCAGCACAGCGATAGAGTCAGACAGTGGCACAATGACACAGTGTGTAAGGTCAAGTCGCAGCCACAGCAGCAGCATAGGTCAGAAAAGTGGCACAAAGTGACACAGTGTGTGTAGAGTCACGGCAGCAGCAGCATGATGTCAGACAGTGGCACAATAACACAGTGTGGCGGTCACGGCAGCAAGCCACAGCAGCACATTAGGTCAGCAGTGGCACAATGACATTCTGGAGGTGGGCAAAAATATGATAGCCACAGAGTGGGCACATGATAACAGTGTTGTAGGTTCACGGCGGAGCAGCCACGAGCAGCAGCATGAGGTCAGACAGTGTGCACAATGACAGAGTGTAGGTGGTGGCATAACCAGTCCCTGTAAATATGGTTGGTGACAGATGGAGTAAACTGTCAGCAAAGTGGTGGCATCAGGCGGGTGGGCATCAGAATAGTGGCTGATGCAGTATTTGTACCAGAATCATTGCTCACAGTTTTGGGTGAGCGTCAGGCTGATTTCGTCGAACGCCTAAGGTAACATTGTGTATGGAAATCCTGGCCGAACCACGCCTAGATTCATCTTGACAACAGGTCATTATCGTTCCACATTTACCCTTGACCAAAAAAAAAAAGGGGCGGTTCTCCCTTGGGGAAACTATGCGGCCCCCGGCCGCACTTAACACCCGCTCTAATGCCACACTACTGACACGTGCAGGGACAGCTTCCTCCACTGCAAACTCGCCATTGCGGCCACACATCGAGTTTTGGCTGTGCCACCCATAGTCCAGCGATCTCTAAGCTGGGTGGCAGAGTGCGGTCCAAGTAGGCCACCACACCTGTTTTAGGTTCAGGGACTGCTCCAGGTCCTGCTCTGCTGCTGGCGACTACCCACCTCACTAGGACGTTGTGAAAATGAAGCTGCTCATCAGTGACTCCAACTTAGTTTACTGCTGATGGAAGCAGGCACTGCTCAGCTCACTACCCCCCACCTTCCCTAAGCACCCGCGCAGTAGTACGTATAGCGCTGAGGAACCCCCCGGTCAGACCTGTCAGAGGAGGGGACATGCCTGCAAACAGATGACAGCGGCCCAACTGAATTACGAGAGGAATTCCCTATAGGAATTTGAGTTTGTCCTCCCTCATCAATAGCTGGGAAGAAAGGCTCCCATTTTTTGACCGTAGCGAGGGTCCATAGGGTGGAGAGCCAGAAGTTCATTCCTCTGCCGGATGCTGACTATTCGGCTGGTCACTAGCCAGCAAATAAGCAGCTGCGGGCCATCTAGCAAACAATTTACACGAGGGGCTTCCCTCCATCCCAGTTTTCCACTGTATACTGCCCACGTGCATGGGGTGTCAGTCTGCTCGTCTTCCTCATCCCATCCACCTCCTCCAGCTTGCTCCTTGCTCGCACCTCTCTGTCACATGGGTAGAAAATCTCACTCAAATCACCAACAATGCTTCTGCTCCTTGTCCTCCTCCACCTGCTCCTCCATTTCAGTCCCCACCGACTCATGTGGCGCACGAGATGTAGTCGCCATGTTTCCCAGTCAGATCCCAGACAGATTTTTTTGTCAGGCAACTTTCCATGACATGAAAGGCGTGAATTGAAACAGTTATTGCATCCAGAGTCCTGGCGACTGACAGAATAACGTCGCCTCCTCGAAATGCCTCAACAAACGTCAAGGTTGTTCATGCATGACCACATGCCACAGGCTGACATCAAAGTTACACCAGGGGAGTACCTTTCCTGACCCTGTCCTTCTGCCTGATATCATCAAAAAAATCGTTAATTGGCCTTTCTCTTCATCTACAGTCGGTCCACAGGAGGCAGCTGAATTGCTCAAGCGGTGTATAACAATCGCATATCAGAGAGTTGGGGAGGCCGTTCTGCCGCTGCAACTCTAGGAGGTGTGTCCTTAGCTTTTGTACGAATGATAAAGTGCATGCACAGTTTCCTGGCCATTTTTCAGAATCTTCTGAATCGGTGGAAGACTTCAGAACCTTTTTCACAACCAGACAGAACACCGTGCGCCATGCCGGGCGCATGGACCATCCCTCCTCGGTGCAGCGCGGACACCATGTCCTCCCATTGTCCTCACTCCTGGTTTCCAATTTGCATTGGCCGGAGAAAGCCACACATCGTTTCTTGCTCATGACGCGGAGCAGTTCCTCCCCCTGTGTGGACTTCGTCTCCACGAGGCAAACGAGCCAGGTGTAGAACTGCGTGACAAACCGCTTGCCCTACACATGTGGTATGATGAGCAGTACTATGTGGAGGCTGAGAAGGTGGTGGTGTGAGGAGGAGAGTCGTACATGGCGCAGGAGCAGCAGTTTTGACAACGTGAGAGAAAGCGGCGTCTCCTATCCAAGTTGTTGGTGTGGCCTGGGCAGAAGCACATTCCACTTCCAGTGGGCCATTAAAGGACATGTACTGGCCCTGACCGAGTTACAGCTTCCAGAACGTCCGCTGCTGCCGTGCACCTTTGAACAAACCGAATAAGTCTAAGGACTGGCCCACCTTCGTTCTAGCATATTTATGAAGTGCTGTAACATTTTGGAAAATAAATTACGGCTTGGAACACTCCATCTCGCTCGAAAACAAGCCATTAGTTCTCTGAATGATGGGTAGAGTCCACCTTTTGGAAAGGGGAGGGACTGAGCAGTAACAACAACTTTGGACAGGAGCACGGTCCTGCTCTGCACCTTAGGATGGTTGACGCTTACTGGAGTCTCTTTGCAATCGCGCCTCCGCTTGAACGACGTGCTGGCGCCATGATTACGAGGAGCAGGAGCCTCTGGACCCGGAGAAATGATGTCAAAGAGAAACAGCTCCCTTCTGCAGAGTTGTGGAGCCTTTACTGCTGCAAATGGCAATGCCGTGCCACTGGCGCTGGCTGCTTGCTGTTGCTTGCCGCAGGATGTGTACTACCAAATATGAAGCCACGTTTCTCCAGCCACCGGATGTGACGCGCATGTTGTCTTTGACGCAGGGCCGTGGTGCCAACGTTAGCTCCCTGGCCACGCTTCACTTTCAGCTTACAGATTCTACATAACCCATATTCCGCTCCTCCGGTGTCTTAGCAAAGAACTGCCACACACGCCCCGGCGATTAACTAATTTAACCGCCAAACGCTCCGCACTGAGTGACTACTGCTGCCGCTGGGCCTCGCTGAGCCCCTGGTGCCGCTAATTTCTTGGACCTGAAAAGCGGTTTTTTACCCCGTGGCCCTTGGCTCCTGACCTCACAACTGCTGCTATCCTGCTGACTCACGGCCACCAGCGACCCACTTGCTGGCTGCGCTCGCTCGCCTGGACCGCGCAAGCTGTAACGCCCTCATTCTCCTGACGATGATGAAGCCCTTGCATCACACCGGCTCCCAAGTGCGGTCGCTCCATCATCATCTATTTGTGTTTTTCCAGATCGTCACTGCTGTCCTCATCACCGGTCTTGTATGCTAGAGCTGACCCCTCACAACATAGACCCTCCCATGCAACTCTCACATCTATACTTTGCCGCCTAACTACAAGGAACAGGGGATATTGGCCACCATTTTCTGTCCGCTGCCAATAGGCTGCCTGACTGCCCTCCCACAAATTTGGTTCATCCACGCTATATTGTGGACGCTGAGGCCTACCACATAGTAGATCTCTGCTGAGGGAACCAGATGGGACAGATCGGGTTCCAGGACGAGTGTGATGGTGCCATTGACCCGCTCCCGGGCCATGCAACTAAGGGTGTGTCTGACATTCCCCACCCGACCTCTTGGCTGGGGTTGTCAATGTCAAATGGGAGTGAAGTTGATGACCTAGTCAAACCAATAAAGAACCATTGGGTGCTAAACAACACCAACGCTCACGCCGCTAGAACAGCGCAAGTTGTGGCCTCAATCGAGTACACCTGCTGCGACGTCCCCTTTTTGCAGTTCTGCGACCAGGGCCTGGAATGTTTTGTGCCTCTGCCACTCGCTAGGTGATGAGCCTGCACCTCTCTGTCTGACAAACTGATTGTTCCTAAAAATGTACAGACACTTTGATGAAGATATCTGTATATGATAAATACACACCCTTATTTGACGCCAAAATGAAACCACAAAGAACTTGGTAACCGTTGGATATTAAATTGGCGCTCCCACAAATGTGGCAGGAAAAATTTGACTTGCATGTGTCCGTTTAAAAACTCTGTGTATTTTACTGAATAATAAAATCACAACAGGCTTAATTAACCTTCGATATGAATATGCTACAAATTTCTTCTGTGGTGTGAAAAACAAAGTTTTCTTTTACTGAGGTACAACTAGCAGAACAACTCCCCCCCCCCAAACGCTTAATTAACCCCTGGATGTAAATTGCGCAAAAGAATTGAGCTACCACAAACTAGTAGACTTTGTAGCATGTTACAATTGCTGTTTTTCTACGCACAACTACAATCAAGAGATATAATTGTAATTAACGTTCGCTATGTGAATTATCTACAAGGATAAAAATGTATATATTGGCGTTGAAATAGACAGTTTCTTGGGGTCCCCAGCACACCAGCAAAACAACGCTTAATTAAACCCCGGATGTAATATTGCTGCCAAACAGATTTGGGTCACCACAAAACTAGTAGCTTTGTAGCGTGTTAACAATTACGTGTTTTCTAACGCCATCAACAACAAGAGACAAATTGTAATTAACTTCACTTATGAATTATGCTACAAGGGAAAAAATGTATATATTTGGTATGAAAATGACGTTTCCTGGGTCAGCACACCAGCAAAACAACGCTTAATTAACCCCTGATTTAAATTGCGCAAACAACAATTGGGCCACACCACAAACCTAGTAGCATTGTAGCGTGTTACAATGTGCGTGTTTTCTACGCCACACAACAAGAACAAAATTGTAATTAACCTTTCACTTATGAATTATGTCTACAGGAAAAATGTATAAATTTGGTGTTGAAAATGACGGTTTCTTGTGTCAGCACACCTCAAAAACAACGCTTAATTAACCCCTGGATGTAAATTGCGCAATATAATTGAGCAGCCACAAATGAAGTGTATTTGTATTGTAAAAACGCTGTTTCATTAAATGAATACAACAGTAACTGGCTTAGATCCCCACTTGGATATTTGAATGTAATATGCAGCTGCAGTGGACGCACACTGGATTCAGATTCCAATAAAACCCAAAAAATCAGAAATAGAAACATTAAGAGAACATCTCTGAGACAAGCAGATACACCCTACAAAAAATTAAATCCGCTAAATAGAAAATCAATTCTTCAGTAAGAGCTTATCAGCCGCAGCAGCACCTTCCCTGATCAGTGACAGTGAGAGGAGTGTTGACTCCCGCTCGCGCCCGCACTTAAATAGTGCGTGACTCACAGATCCCACCGGTCACTGATTGGCTTCAATCTCTGCACCATGTCAGCAGGCTATGCCCTTCTTCTCTCCCAGAGTGCTTTGCCCCATGTAGCACCCATGGTGCACATTGCTAGCCATTTTATCATTCAAAGCACACTTCCGTTCACGAGTAAGCGAAGTACCCCAAACTTCGACCTCGTTCAAAACCGAAGTTTTCCTGAAATTCTAAACGAAGTCCACTTCGTTAGAATCGATTCGCCCATCTCTAATCACAGAGCTCAGTTTCTCTCCTCTATCATATAGCCCTATATATCACAGAGCACAGTCTGTACTCATTCCTCATCATATAACCCCCTATATAATCACAGAGCTCAGCTTCCAACTCTATCATATCCCCTATATATCACAGAGCTCAACTTCGCTCCCCTCTATTTATATATCCCCTATATGTCACAGAGCTCAGCTTCTCCTCCATCTATCACATATAAAAAAAACCCTATATATCACATAGCTCAGCTTCTTCTCTCCCTATAATCATATAACCCTATAAGATCACAGAGCTCAGCTCTCTCCTCTATCATATAACCCTATATAATCACAGAGCTTATCTTTCTTTCCTCTATCACATAACCATATATAATCAAAAAAAACCTGACTCAGCTTCTCTCCTACTATCATATAACCCTATAAATCACAGAGCCAGCTTCTCTCCACTACCGACATCCTGCTCTCAGATGAGAAAGCCAAAAACTGTGTTTATTCCACTCTTTGACCTGTACACCTGCGCTTCCATCTGCCTGATGCTTAAGAAGATAACTCTATTGTTTGGCTTCCTCACATGAAATGGAGATATATTTTTGATTATGCGTTTTTTAGCATTGTGGAATAAAGTTTAACTTTTTGATATGCTCCTCTATGAGATGGAGCTGTCTGTACTTGGTATGCCACCTCTTTGAATCATGAACATTGATAGCAGGAATTCAGCATGTATGGTAATAAACTTTCCTTACGTTTCTCTATGTAGAGTCTCCTGACACCAGGTTCTTCATTTCGCGCTACACAGTTTCTGTGCAGGCGCAATATAGGAGTTTCAGGAAAAATCCCTGTAAAATAATTTTCTATATTACCTGGATTTTTATCATTCAGCAGTCTAGAGCGCTAAAACCAATGAAGATAGATATATAGCTTTATAGATCCTGTTGTGTGTGAAGAGAAAACCTATTACTCATAAAAGGATCAAGTATATTCATGATATGATGTATTCCATAATTTCTTTATCAAATTCAAAATTTAATATATGCATTTGTTTTATTGATATATTAAATTAATTTGATTTTTCAAACTTCATTTGTAGGAGGTAAGATCCATCTTGATATGGTGGACCTCACAGAAAATGCCGAAGGTTCACCATGTAGTTTCTCTGTTCTTTATGATGATCGCATTGTCTTCCCTGTTAAGATCTACGAAAAAAAATTCTCGCACAAATGTCCCCAAATCAATGAATCCACTTATGAACATTGTAATCAAATAGACAAGTAGGAGACATGTGTGAACGGGCTGCGCCAGAAAGTCTGGCGTATTTTCAGCCCCGACATCAGGCACAAACCCGCAACTGCATTAGTAAAATCCCTTCCTGTGAGCCATATCAGGAGCATTATAAGCGCCTGATTTTGGGGTGTGCAGGAGGCGGGGCGTGCTAGGCAATTCAGTCATTACTGCTAGGAACAGTAGAGCACTTTCAAAGTGTTATCTGAAGCCAGAAATGTCATGCAAGCACTAGATGCCAGATTTATGACCTGTTGTAGGCGGGACTTAAATCATGCAACATTCTATGCCCTATAATGCGCAGTGAAATTGCCTATACACGTCAAATTTCATCCATGTGGCCCTAATTGTCTATTTCTTGCTAACTGAGTGTAAGAGAATAAAGGTTTGTTTCACGTACAATGCATCATCTTATACCATCCGTCCATTTCATTTTTGAAGCATAGGATGTGTTTACTGACTTCTAATTGCTGCCTACTGGACTGCAAGTAAGGAGTGCTGAAGACCCAGGTCTGTAGCTATAGCGACCAGTGCTGGCAGCCTATTAGGAGAGATCAGACAGATCTGTAGCTAGAGCGACCAGCGCTGGCAGCCTATCAGGAGAGATTTAACAGGTCTGTAGCTATAGCGACCTGAGGAGCTGATGCAGGCCATACAAGAGGGGATATCTGGGAATAGGTAGGACACTGTTAATGGACATATATTGCAAAGTAATTTGTTTTAGCAATATCTTTAACCTAAAAAGAAATCCTTGTAGTGGGACAACCACTTTAACTTGTAACTAATAACAATATCATATATTTTCATATGAGATGATATTTTTATTAGTGTCTCAAAACAAGATCTTGTATTGTGGATTCTATTAGTGTTTGACCTTTATATACAATATGTCTTATTACATTTATATTCAATGGAAACTAAATTATCAATAATTTCATATTTTATGTTCCCTCTGGAGAACAAGGCTTCAGAAAATGGCTATGATGAGACTGGGATATCTTACGAGAACCTCTACAATGATGACTCAACAACAGTGGCTGAGATAACTGGTGAAGATTTATCAAATTTTGGCCACATGTATGAAAATTTTTCAGTTCTAAAACTCACTTTTTTTCCCATATCAACCAATCAGAGTGCCTCTCTCTTTTTTCCAGAGCACTATATATGAAATGAAAGGGGCACTCTGATTGGTTGCAATGGGAAACAAAGTGAATTTTTAGACCTAGACACTTTTCATACATGTGGCCCTTTGTCTTTCAGTGCTGAATCTATTTATTTTTTTAATCAACTTAAACGTTGCTGTAATAGATTACTTCTGTACATGAATCAATCTGAGTACTATAATTAAAAGAACTGTGTATTGTGAGAAAATGAAGGAAGCCAATATAGGGTTGAAGAATTTGCCTGTAGGGACCTTACCCAGAATAAAGCCTGCATGGGGTTTGTCCCCCATGTTTGTGAGAGAACAAACATATTCTCAATTATCTACTAATGATTTCATTAGCTTCCTATAAAACTTACCTGAAGTGTATAAGTCTAAGATAGGGAAACTAGATTATTATCCCACTGGGGACAAATATTGATACGAGGGATCGGTTTACAGGGCTATACAAAGAGCTTTACATTTTTGTTGAAAAATGTAGATATTAAAATCTCACTGTGGTTTGCTTCAATAGAGACATGGACGTGAGTGGAAATTGACCAAATTTT
>JAODAL010055610.1:0-23838 GCA_025379985.1 Phyllomedusa bahiana
AAATGAGAAATCTTTAGATCTCTATTCAATGGGAATCAATGCACAGTTTTGTGTGCACGGGTTTCCTATAAACTGCAGTCACATGCCGGGCCACCCCCCACAGGGCCGGCGGGATCGTGACGTACAGACAACCCGGGGGCATTCTTGCCTCGTGTGTCTGCAGAAGGCGGAGCTCAGGATCGAGGATGGGTCGTTGCTGTCCCCGACACGACGCAGAGGAGATTCTCCTCCTGGTTTTTTAAATTTATTGACCCGATGGGCGATAATTAAGGGGTTAACGCCCCTTCCCCCCCCCCCCCCCTGGAGTGATCGAAAGTCGGGGCCGACGCTGCGGGGATGTAGCGTAATTACGAGCGTGCTTTAGATTTTCGCGGCCCCTCAGGAGTTTAATAGTCCAGGTGCGTAAACCCCCCAAACGACGGGACGTAGGCATACGCCAAGGTGTTAAGGGGTTAACAAAAAAATTTTTGGGTCATCCAAGTGCTCAGATTACAGAAAGCCACCATCTGTTTTTCCCCACGGAAACTGACAATGGGTCAGATTTATCAACACTGTCTAATACTTGATGTTAACTTAAAATTAACATTCTGAAAATACACCACATTTTCTATTTTTGTTTTTATCTAAGTTACACTTTTTTACCGGTTACTTTAAACCACTTTGGCCCAAAATTTTTTCCCACATGTGCACTAGTTGACCCAAGCCTTTTAAAGGAAACCCAAGTCCTTTATGGAGTCCCCCTTTTGTAACGGGACAGAAGTGTCGAAAATTTTGCGCTGAGTTTTCTCTCTAAAGGTCTGAACCCTAAAGTACCTAATATCTCTGCTACGGTTATAATTGCTCCCATGGCAGTATGTATTTTTCTGTCCTTAAAAAAAACACAAAAAGGGGTTATCTCATACTCGATTCTTCTTCCCTCAGTGATGTTTATTGGTTTCATTTTGAATTCGGGGGCATTTTTACGGGCTTCTACAGGCTGCAGTAGAACCAGGTCTGTGCTATAAACCTTTTCTGAAAGCCTATCTGAGAGATTGAACAGGTCGTAGCATAGAAACCGGGAAAAATCTGATGCTAATGTAAGGGGGGTATGCAAAATAGGTGGACACTGTTAATAAACATATATTGCAAGTGACTTGTTTTTTTTAACTAAAAAACAATCCCTTTTGAAAAAAAGCTTTAATTTCGCAACATTTGGTTCAGGGTGCTGGAACATAAGTGTAAGGGTGAGTGAGTAACCCAATTTTTTTTTGTTTTTGTTTGCTTTAGAAGACATCATGGGGTCAAACATATTTTAATATATTTAGCAGTACACTATGAAAAATGTGGGATTAGGGAAAATGTTTCGTAGACATACACTGCTTTGAAGATGGAGATGTAGTTATATAGCACTCACAGAAATGGACTGGCCACCCAAGACTCGGACCTCAACATCTGTTAAAAGGTTTTAGATTATTTACTTGTGAAAAGCAGCAAATATATCCAACTTCTAAGATTGAAAATTTAAGTATTTACACAGAAAAATGAAAAAATCTCTGCGGATTTCTTTGAAAAACTGAAAGCATATTCCCAAAAATAATGATATCTGGGAGAAAGGTTAAGAGTTGGTGCACAAAACTTTACAATATTAAATTGCAGAATTGTCTTATTTCTCATAAATCCTGTTTTCTGCACATTCTTAATGAATATTTTGACTGGGAATTCTAGTAACCGCACCTTTGCACACATATGTTACCTAGGTAACATAAGATATTAGGGGAATTTCTTCAACAGAAAACCAGTTTGTTTGTCACCCCTATCACCTTGTGTCCATCCAGGGCTGTCTTAACCGCATTATGGGGCTCTGGACATAACAGTGCGGTGGACACCATGCCTCTAACCACGTCCAAGCACACCCATGTTATCACACTGCCTAGATCAAGACACTCTGCTGATGACTTGTAGGCAATCTGCGGCCTACCATAGTAATTGTCAGAGTAGGGAGCCAACAGCTCCATGCTCCTCTATGGTTGTAAGAACACACAAACAAATAAGAAGAGACAACCCAGGATTCCAGGATTTGTGCCTTTCGTTCTTTAGATCATACATTCACCACACAGGGCCCCATTCTTTGTGGGATCCCTTGGCAACTGTCTAGTGTGATCTTCATATATATATAGAAAGCCACAATATTATAACCTTTTCCTTCCTTTTTAAACAGTGCAAAAATATATTCATTATAGTACAATGGCATTATTTAAGAATATAAATAGGTAACCGTTACCGGGTAAGGTGCAAAAAGTCCAACCTTATAGTCCATGCAGACTTTTTCACAGGCTAAAACCTGCTATTCCTCTGAGTGTGTAGCCTCCATCACCTCCGTACTCGTTTACAACCTGCTACGTTTTTGGGGGCCGCCCCTTTGTCAAGCATTCATTCAAAGGGGGCGGAACCCCCAAACGTAGCAGGTGTAAACGAGTACGGAGGTGATGGAGGCTACACACCAAGGAATAGCAGGTTTTTTGCCTGTGAAAAAGTCGCATGGACTAGAAGGTTGGACTTTTTGCACCTTTCCCGGTAACGGTTACCTATTTATATTCTTAAATAATGTCCATTGTACTATAATGAATATATTTTGCACTGATTAAAAAGGAAGGAAAAGGTTATAATATTGTGGCTTTCTATATATATATATATAAAGATTGAGCATATTGGGATTGGGGAATCCTAAAAACCTAGCCACGAAGAGGTAACCGGGGATATAGTTTACTACAGAGTGAGACGTATGTTATGAAGAAGGAACTGTCTAGTGTGCCCAATGGATAAAATGGCCGCCTGCCCAGCTATCTACGCATTCAATACATAACTTCCTGTGAGGCTAAATCACACCACACCTAGCATTTTTAGGGATATGTTCACAATGAAAAATCTGTCACAAAATGGATTTTAGAGGTATTCTTTTAAATGTTCACTAGGATTTCACTGCATTTTTCAGCATAGTCTAGGCCCTTTGTAATAGGGCTAGACTACTTTTCGACTACTCAACATGGGTTCCACATCCAAAAAGTGAAATCAGGGCTTTTTTAATTTTGGGTTTGAGATCTGCAGACCAAGAAATCAACACAGATTTCCCAGTTGAATGTATGAGAGACAAGTTTCAACAATAGGCTTGGTGTTAAAATCTGTTGTGTGAAAAAACCCTACTTTACAGGATGCACTGCCAGATGTATAGACACATCCATCATCCTACATATGTAATTGATTGCAGTTTCCAATAGTCTGTGTGCTGACCAGGGCCGCCGTACAGGGGGTACAACCCGTACACCTGTACCGGGCCCGGGGGAAATAAGGGGCCCGCTTCAAGCAGGCCCGCTTACTTCATCTTGTGTTTTTTTTTTTCCACTGTAGGGCACGGCGCAGCCGAGCGCCGCGCTCTACAGGGTCCCTGCCCCTGCCCAGCGCCGGCGGCAAGTGTACGGAAGGGGGGGGGAGCCCGCGCTCTGCGCTCCGCCCCCGCTTCCAGTCAAAGTCAGCGGGGCGGTGCTGGGGGGGGGAGGGGGCGCTCCCGGCTCAGCTGCACAGCGCAGTAGTGAAAATGAGAAATCATCTACTTACCAGAGCCCTGTGCGCGCTGTAGCCGGGCGCTCCTCCTCTGTCTGTGGGCGGCGGGATGCTGAATAATTTGAATCCGTGAGGCCCCGCATCTCGGAGCGGAGCTTCACGGATTCAAACTGTTCCACATCCTGCCGCTGGGCACAGAGCAGCGGCGGAGACAGAGAGAGGAGGAGGTCCCGACTTCGGCTACAGCGCGCACAGGGCTCATGTAAGTAGATGATTTGTCAGTGGAGCGCAGCTGAGCCAGCCGGGACCTCCTTCTGGAGGGGTGCCCGGCCATCCATCCATCCTAAACAGCCCAGCCTTAAGTGTGTGGGGCCCCCCGTTAGGCAGCCCAGGCCCCAGCCTTAAGTGTGGGGTCCCCCCGTTAGGCAGCCAAGGCCCCAGCCTTAAGTGTGGGCGGCCCCCCGTTAGGCAGCCCAGGCCCCAGCCTTAAGTGTGGGGGGCCCCCATGAGGCAGCCCAGGCCCCAGCCTTAACTGTGGGGGACCCCCCCTTCGTCCACGGGCCACCCATCCCAGCCATAACTTTTCCCCGTGCAGTGCGTGTGAGAGGGCCCCCCTGCTCCCTGTGTGTGTGGGAGGAGGAGAGGGCCTTCTCATGTACCCACATGGCCCGGGTGGGGAGGGGGCCCCCCCACCACACACACAGCAGGGGGGTGAAAGGGGGCCCTCTCAAGCACCTACAAACCCCGGGGGGGAGGAGGGTGCTCTCTCAAGCACCCACACAGCCCGGGGGGGAGGAGGGGGCCCTCTCAAGCACCCACACGGCCCGGGGAGTAGGAGGGGGCCCTCTCAAGCACCCACATGGCCCTCTCAAGCACGGCTGAGTGCTATGTGGGGGGCGCACCCCTCCTCCCCCCTGGGCCGTGTGGGTGCTTGAGAGGGTCCCCTCCTCCCCCCGGGGCTTGTAGGTGCTTGGGAGGGGCCCCTCTTCACCTCCCTGCTGTGTGTGTGGTGGCTAACGCTAAAGGGGGCCCTGGCTACCTAATGCTAAAGGGGCCCTGGCTCTACCTAACCCTAACGGGGGCCTTGGCTCTACCTAACGCTAAAGGGGGCCCTGGCTACCTAACTCTAATGGGGGCCCTGGCTCTACCTAACTCTAAAGGGGGCACTGGCTCTACCCAACTCTAAAGGGGGCCCTGGCTCAACCTAACTCTAAAGGGGGCCCTGGCTCTACCTAACTCTAAAGGGGGCCCTGGCTCTACCTAACTCTAAAGGGGGCCCTGGCTCTACCTAACTCTAAAGGGGGCCCTGGCTCTACCTAACTCTAAAGGGGGCCCTGGCTCTACCTAACTCTAAAGGGGGCCCTGACTCTACCTTTCCTCTACAGGAGGGCCCTGACTCTACCTAACCTCTACAGGAGGGCCCTGGCTACCTAACCTCTACAGGAGGGCCCTGACTACCTAACCTCTAAAGGAGGGCCCTGACTACCTAACCTCTAAAGGAGGGCCCTGTCTACCTAACCTCTAAAGGTGGGCCCTGGCTACCTTACCTCTAAAGGAGGGCCCTGACTTTACAACTCTAAAGGGGACCCTGACTCTACCTAAACTAAAGGGTGCCCTGGCCGCCTACAAACTAAAGGGGACTCTGGCCGCCTACAAACTAAAGGGGACTCATGACTAGGTACCCACCAACCTACCTGGGGCTGGCCTACCAACTTATCCAGCGGGTGTCTACCTACCTAAATAGGGCCTATCTAATTAGCTGGGGCCTTGCACATTTGCCAACCTACCTAGGGTCTTGTCTACCTACCTGGTAATGTAATTGTTAGGAGAGCAGCCCATAGTTTTAGCATTATCTCCAGGGGGTTAGTCCTCTCCCCATAATCCAACCTTTTAGGATACTTGACCTCTAAGTTATGGCTTGTACCCGCTCTCCCACCCCTGGGTAGTTTGTACAGAGGTGGGAATAGATAAAGAGATGCTGGAAAATTGAGGATTCTAAGATATTTGTGTGCAATTTCTACAGGGATGAGTTGTGGCCGGGCCAAGTCATCATGGCGGTGGGGAACGGATGGAGAAGAGAAGGGAAAAAGAACGACTCAAGAGAAGAGAACGACTCATCAGATAAGACGTCTCCGGTGAGTCCCTGATTTCAGGGGTTATTTTACTTCTATACTGGATCAGTGCTGTATTCACTGTAATGTGATGTGACCTGAGCTGGTGTCGGACCTCTATGTGGTCTCTATATGGCGGTGTTGTAGGTTATATTGGCATTAGTATAGTGGCAGCGTACATGTGTCCCTGATTGTAACAGTGAGGGAACACCTGACCCTGTGATAGGAGTTACACTTCTATTTTCTTGCTGGTGTTTATTTTAGAAGGTGGTGAGGTGCGTGACCAAGGGAAACGTGGAGGGAGATATTGTATGTGGGTGGAGGGGGATATGGATGGCGCTACTTAGCCATGTGTCTATGATATGTTAGAGAGACAGATATGTGACTCCCTTGCTATTGTCCTACACAATACAGTTCTTTTTTGCATACGGTATTATCTGGTAAAATGGGCGCATTTAGGTCCTAGAGGCCGTTTTTTTGCTGGGGACGGGGCGATTAGGTTGCTGGGGGCGGGGCGATCGGGTTGCTGGGGGCGAGGTTTACAGGGGGGGCCCAGGTGCTTCAGCTGTATGGGGCCCTGAAATTTCTGTTGGCGGCCCTGGTGCTGACAGGTTTTTATAACATACCTTGTGCTGGCTTCCACTTGAGTAGTACAAAATCCTAAGTATTTGACTCTATGGGCCACATGTATGAAAACAGTCAAGGTCTAAAAAGAGCTCTGATTGATTGCTATGAGTTATGATTGGTTGCTATGAGCAACAAAGTGAATTTTAGACCTAGACAGTTTTCATACATGTCCCCTTATGTTCCTACTGTGCTACTGCCTCTTTCTCCCCACACACATCTCTTGTAGGCTCCTGCCACCAGAGTTCTTTTGCTTGGCATTATATTCTATGTTTACATCCCAGTGGTCACTGATCTTTTTTCTGTTATCACTGCTCCAACTATGCCTGCCTTAACTCTACATATGTTAATTAGATAACTAACTGCTGTAAAAGCAATATACAGTTGAGTTCTTGGGGCAGGCAAAATAATAAGATATTTAGGGTTTATTCATGTCATTTTTGGTGGAGTTTTTTTTTAACATTTTGTCCACTTGTTTTGCCATTTTTCTAATCCTATAGAGCATTGGCAAAATAGAACAGAAAAATAATGTCATAGAGCATGCGGTGCTTTGAGAAAAAAGCTGCTAACCAAAAAGCTATAAAAAAAATAAAGGGAGACATGTATGATTGCATTTTTTACCCTTTTTTGTTGTAAAATGCACCTTACTGAGCCGGCTACGATGTCTAATGCGCTTAATAAATTTGTTAGGCGCAGTGTTCGTAAGACTCAACATTATTTAATACGCCTAACATGAATGGACATTCTGGGGGCTCGTAATATTAGACACGTATATGTAGTTCAGCAAAACTAGGCGCATTACTGCACGGACAGACAGACCTATTTCAATGTGGTCTGCCTGAGCATGAGGAATCAAAGTAGTGCTAAATTTGCCATAATGGCACAAAATGTCCAATATTTCTCAACTTACACCAGTGCAATAATAAAAAGTAATTTATGATAATTATCAAACTGTATAAAATGTAATTATTTAAATTTAATAAAAATGTTATCATATAAAATTAGCATAAAATATATAATATCCAAAAATATAAAAATATCTCCTATAAAATGTATTTAAAATGAATAGAATCTAAAACTAATTTTACATTAAATAACCCACTGATAACGTTGTTCAGATTTTTACAATTTTAATTTTTACTACATTAAATTTGATTTGATTATTTTTGCTGCTCTCACCCTTTTTTCTACATACAGCAAGAGCCAGCACAGCACAGGTTTTACTGGGACCTGTGGTCCACCAAGCAAGATCATTTCCACAGTTTCTATTCACTGACATGCTATTATAATGGCTGTTCTCTTATTTCCAGCCTATCTATAGCCATTATACATGTTTGGTGCATTACTAATGTGCCTAAGTTCCATAATGGTGCAATGAACTTTGGACTCCATTTATGAATGCACAAAAACCTTAGGGTATGTTCACATGGCATCTGTGGAGATGATTTTAGATCCAACACGTATCCATTTTTTATAATAAAAAGATTTTCGGCAAAAAATTCTGCCTTCTGTACATGATTTTTGAGGCAGCTATTTTGCCTGAGCTGCTTTAATAGCAGTTAAAGATTTGCTGTACTGCAGCTATTTGGACCATAGCAGCCTGTGAACAAGCACTGACTCTTTAACATCTATGGAGAGTGCACTAAGCATGTTCTGAGACGTAAAGGTAAGGGAGTCCACGTGTGGATGTTTCTATGGTTGAGTTGTCGCTTGATGACTCTGAGTAATTTGAATGATGGATACCATCTGTATTTGTTTTATGTCTATAAATTCGGTTTCGGCCAAAAACCCCAGGAGTCAGCCACAGAGGGCACAATTGACACAGTGTGGACGATCACGGCGCAGCAGCATGCATGAGGTCATACATGTGTGCACCAACTGAACATTCTGGGAGGTGGCAAAAAACAGGTAGTAGGCACACAGAGTGGGACATATGATACATGCGTGTGGAGGTCACGGCGAGCAGCACACAGCAGCAAGCATTGAGGTACAGTGGCAGAGTGCACAATGACACTATCCTGAGAGGTGGCAAAAAGCTAGGAGAGGACCAGAGAGTGGAACAATGACACAGTGTGTAGGTCACGGCAGCAGCCAGAGCAGCATGAGGTCAGACAGTGGCACAATGACAGAGTGTGTAGGTCACGGCAGCAGCCACAGCAGCAGCATGAGGTCAGACAGTGGCACAATGACACAGTGTGTAGGTCACGGCCGCAGCAGCATGAGGTCAGACAGTGGCACAATGACAGAGTGTGGAGGTGGGTGGCAATACCATTCCCTGGTAAAGATGGTTGGTGGCAGATGGATAAACTGGCAGAAGATGTGTGGCATCAGGTCGGTGGCAGCATCAGAATAGTTGCTGAGGCAGATGGTTTGAACCCAGACTCATTTCTCACAGTTTGGGTGAAGCGTCATGGCTGATGTAGTCTGACGCCTAAGGCATTGGTGTGTGGAAATCCTGGCCGATCCACGCCTGATTCATCTTGACAAAGGTCAGTCGTTCCACATTTCCCGTGGACAAGCGGGTTCTCCTTGGGGTAACGATGGCCCCCGCCGCACTGAACACCCGCTCTGATGCCACACTACTGGCCGGGCCGGACAGCTTATCCACTGCAAACTCGGTAAGTTGTAGCCACACATCCAGTTTGGCTGCCCAGTTGTCCAGCGGATCTTCTAACTGGGGTGGCAGAGTGCTATCCAAGTAGGCCACCACCTGTTGGTTCAGGGTCTGCTCCAGGTCCTGCTGCTGCTGCTGTCGACTGCCCTCCTCACTAGGCGGGTGAAGGAAGCTGCTCATCAGTGACTCCAGATTTAGGTTGCTGCTGATGGAGCTGGTACTGCTCCGACCCCCCCACCTTCCCCCGGAAGCCGCGGCAGTAGTACGTGAGCACTGAAGAACACCCCCGGTCAGAACTTTCAGAGGAGGGACGATGCCGCACATAGGCAGCGGCCAACTGACTACGGAGGATTTCACTATAGTATTTGAGTTTGTCCTCCCTCTCAATAGCTGGGAAAAAGGCTCCCATTTTGGACCGGTAGCGAGGGTCAAATAGGGTGGAGAGCCAGAAGTCATCCCTCTGCCGGATGCTGACTATTCGGCTGTCACTAGCCAGGCAAATAAGCATGCTGCGGGCCATCTGCACAAGTGACTCGAGGGGCTCCCTGCCTCCATCTCCACTGTATACTGCCACGGTGCTTGGGGGTCATCTGCCTCGTCTTCCTCATCTCCATCTACCTCCTCCAGCTGCTCCTGCTCCTCCTCTCTTGTCACCTGGGTAGAAAATCCACTCATTTCACCAGACAATGCTTCTGCTCCAATGTCCTCCTCCTCCTCCATTTCAGTCCCCACCGGACTCATGTGGCCGCGACATGTAGTCGCCACGTCTCCAGTCCCCTGCCCAGACAGATTTTTCAGCATCTGTTCCAGGACATGAAGCAATGGAATGACGTTATTCATCCTGTAGTCCTGGCGACTGACAAATAACGTTGCCTCCTCGAATGGCCTCAACAAACGGCCGGTGTCACGCATGAGCTGCAACTGGCTGACATCAAAGTTACATAGGGGACCGCCTGGATCATCAAAAAATCGTTAATGGCCTTTCTCTGTTCATACAGTCGGTCCAACATGTACCAACATGGAATTCCAACAGGTGGAAACATCGCATATCAGAGTGTGTTGGGGGAGGCCGTTCTGCCACGGCAACTTGAGGAGGGTGTTCCTGGCTTTGTAGGAATGGATGAAGTGCATGCACAGTTTCCTGGCCATTTTCAGAATCTTCTGAAGATCGGTGGAAGACTTCAGGAACCTTTTCACAACCAGATTGAACACATGCGCCATGCATGGCGCATGGACCATCCCTCCTCGGTGCAGCGCGGACACCATGTTCCTCCCATTGTCCGTCACCATGGTTCCGATTTGCAGTTGGTGCGGAGAAAGCCACACATCGATTTCTTGCTGCATGACGCGGAGCAGTTCCTCCCCTGTGTGACTTCGTTCGCCGAGGCAAGCCAGGTGTAGAACTGCGTGACACCGCTGTGCCCTAAACATGTGGTATGATGGAGCAGTACTTGTGGAGGCTGAGATGGTGGTGGAGGAGGAGGAGGCGGACATTGGCGCAGGAGCCGCAGTTTGACAACGTGGAGGAGAAAGCGGCGTTTCCTCTCCAAGTTGTTGGTGTGCCTGGGCCGGAAGCACATTCACCCAGTGGGCCATAAAGGACATGTGCTGGCCCTGACTGTAGTTACAGCTCCAGACGTCCGCGCTGCCGTGCACTTTTGAACAAACCGATAAGCTCAAGGACTGGCCCACCTTCTGTTCTACATATTTATGAAGTGCTGGTACTGCCTTTTTGGAAAAGAAATTACGGCTTGGAACTCTCCATCTCGGCTCGGCACAAGCCATTAGTTCTCTGAACGGTGCAGAGTCCACCATTTGGAAAGGGAGGGACTGCAGTACCAACAACTTGGACAGGAGCACGGTCAGCTGCTGCACCTTAGGATGGTTGGACGCATACTGTTGTCTCTTTGCAATCGCCTCGCTGAACGACTGCTGGCGCCATGAGTAGCGAGGAGCAGGAGCATCTGGACCGGGAGATGATGTCAAAGAGAAACAGCTCCCTTCTACAGAGGTGGTGGAGCCTTGACTGGCTGCAATGGCATGCGTGCCACTGGGCGCTGCTGCTGCTGTTGCTGCAGTGGCAGGATGGACCACCACATCTGAGCCACGTTTCTCCCAGGCCACCGGATGGTGACGCTACATGTGTTGACGCAGGGCCGTGGTGCCAACGTTAGCTCCCTGGCCACGCTTCACTTTCTGCCCACAGATTCTACATATACCCATATTCGGCTCCTCCGGTGTCTTAGCAAAGAACTGCCACACCGCCGAGTATTGGATTTTACCACCAACACTGCGCACTGAGTGACTACTACCGCCGCTGCCTCGCTGAGCCCCTGTGCCGCTACTTTCTTGGACCTGCGAAGCGGGTTTTTTACCCCGTGGCCGCTTGGCTCCCGACCTCACACTGCTGCTACCCTGCTGACTCACGACCACACTACCCACTTGCTGGCTGCGCCGCTGCCTGATGCGCAAGCTGACACCCTCTTCTCCTGACGATGATGAAGCCCTTGCCTCACCGGCTCCCAAGTGCGGTCGGCTACATCATCATCTATTTGTGTTTCATCGTCACTGCTGTCCTCACCACCGGTCTTGGTATGCAGATGCTGACCCCTCACAACATGACCTCTCATGCCACTCTCCACATCTATACTTTGCCGCCTACTGCAAGAAGCAGGGGATATTGGCCCCATTTCTTCGCTGCCAAGTAGCTGCTGACTGCCCTCCTCAAATTGTTCATCCTCGCTATATAGTGGCGCTGAGCCCAGACCACATAGTAGATCTCTGGCTGAGGGAACTGGATGGGACAGAGGCGGGTTGAGGACAGGTGAGGGCCGCTGACCCGCTCCCGGGCCATGCCAACTAAGGGTTGTGCCTGACGTTCCCACCGACTCTTGGCTGGGGTTGTCAGATGTCATCTGGGAGGAAGTGGATGACCTAGTCAACCAATCAAGAACCATTGGGTTGCTGAACAACACACAGCCGCTAGATGACAGCGGCAGTTGTGGCCTCACCGAGTGACCCCTGCTGCGACGTCCCCTTGCTGTGCTGCGACCTGGGCCTGGAATGTTTGTGCCTCTGCCACTCGCAGGTGAAGAGCCTGCCACCTCTCTGTCTGACATACTGTTTGTTCTAAAATGTACAGACACTGTTTGATGAAGATATCTGTATATGATAAATACACACCCTGTATTTGACTCCAAATGAACCCAGTAACAAGCTTGGTAACCCTTGGATATAAATTGCGCTCCACAAATGGGCAGGAAAAATTGACTTGTATGTGCCGTTTAAAAACTCTGTGTATTTTACTGAATATAAAAGCACAAACAGGCTTAATTAACCTTCGGATATGAATTATGCTACAGAATTTCTTCTGTGGCGGTGAAAAACAAAGTTTCTTTTACTGAGTACAACTGCAGAACAACACTTAATTAACCCTGGATGTAAATTGCGCAAAAGAATTGAGCAGCCACAAACTACTAACTTTGTAGCGTGTTACAATTTAGTGTTTTCTACGCTACACAACAAGAGAAAAAATTGTAATTAACCTTCGCTTGTGAATTATGCTACAGGAAAGTTGTCATTTTTGGCGGTGAAAAAGACGGTTTATTTTTGTCACCACAGCAGAAAAACAACGCTTAATTAACTCCTGGATGTAAATTGCGCCAAACAATTGAGCAACCACAAACTACGAGCTTTGTAGCGTGTTACAATGGCGTGTTTTCTACGCTACACAACAAGAGAAAAAATTGTAATTAACCTTCGCTTGTGAATTAGGCTACAGGAAAATTTAATTTTTTGGCGGTGAAAAAGACGGTTTCTTGGAGTCACCACAGCAGAAAAACAACGCTTAATTAACCCCTGGATGTAAATTGTGCAAAAGAATTGAGCAGCCAAAAATGAAGTGGTATTTGTATTGTAAAAACGCTGTTTCTTTAAATGAATACAACAGGAACTGGCTTAGATCCCCCTTGGATATTCAATGTGCTGTGAGCAGATAGCATTAAAATGTATATGCAGCTGCAGTGGACGCACACTGGACTTCAGATCCAATACCCCAAAAAATCAGAAATATAAAATTAAGAGAAGCAGTCTCTGAGACAAGCTGAGACACCACACAAAAATCGCTGTATAAAAATCAATTCTTCAGTAAGAGCTATCACAATCAGCCGCAGCAGCACCTACCCTGATCAGTACAGTGAGAGCGGTATGAGCTCCCAGCGTCGCGCCCGGACTTATATAGTGCGGTGACGTCACAGAATCCCGCCGGTCTCTGATTGGCTTCATCTCTGCACATGTCATGCAGGCTATGCCCTTCTTCCTCCCAGAGTGCTTTGCCCCATGTAACGCCATGTGCTCGCAGCCATTTTATCATTCAAATGCACACTGCGTTCACCAAAACTTCGACTTCGTTCAGAACCGAAGTTTTCCTGAAATTCTAAACGAATTCCACTTCGTTAGAATCAATTCGCCCATCTCTAATTGTAACCTTTAAAAAAAAATCACAAACCTTCTTAAAACTTTTGTTTTTGATAAAAACAGAGCTGAAATAATAGGGTACTTCCTGATGACACATTCCTTTTAAGCATATATTGGATCTCTTTCACTTAGGCAGTGCAATACATTGTAGTTTAGCTTTGAGATGATAACAAAGAATAAATGCATAAGTGCGGAGAAAAGATCTATCTTACTGCACGTTTATAATAAGAGGGAATCTCGGCAGACTGCGTGTGTATGTACGTAGCTGGAATTGTAGGATTTAACACCTGCAATTGATTTTCTAATACAACACAGCCCCCAGAGAAGCTTATATAACCCTTCCAATGTCAAGCTTTCCTCCCAAGACAGGGCTCCATTAATAGGAAATGTGTCACTTCCACACCTGTAATCATCTCTTCCTATTTTACTACCTTTAAAAACACTTAATATTCAGCCACTAACTTTCCCTATGATCCTAGCTGTCCTTTAAATCCAGCAAATCGTTTTATTTTTCTAGCAATGTGCCTCCATCGCTGAGCATCTCTTATGTAATAGTTTATGGAGGAAAACGGTTGCGTGTAGCAGGTCTTACCACACATTCATCCAGTAAAATGAATAATTTGCTACTAAGGACTAAGGTTTTGTTGTCCAATGCTTCCTAATATAGTTCCAGTATGGAATGTTTCATTTAAAGTTACAAAAAATACCTGTCATATGGGTAAAGAGGACCTATCACCTCCAGAGAACCTTATGAAGTAAAAGAAGACTAAAAGTCGGGCCAAGTCAGCTCCTGCAGGTATGATGGATCACTTTCATGACAGCTCTATGAAAATTCCTGTTTCTCGGTTGGGAGAGTCCACTGTGCAGGGAGGAGCCTGTAACTGTAGCATGTGTACAGAGAGAGGTTCTGTGCTGCTATATTCATGCTGGGTCTTATTACACTAGCAGCACTGGGAGCACCTGGTGAAGCCTGTGAGAAATATGTCCTCAGAGTTTTGTCTGCTGCAGTGTATGTACAGTGAGAGACTCAGATTAACCACGTAGCAGCAGTTATGTTCTCACCTCCCCCTGCACAGTTGGTATCTCCCACAGAAGAAATCTGTCATGTCAAGGGAGGTACAGTGAGCCCTGACTGGAACCCAGCCCACTGTCCCTGCCTGCTTGACGTGCTGCCCTAGGCGGCAGACGGCAACTGAGTGACAGTCCCTGCGCTGCTAAAGTGCTGGGGCTGTCAGAAGGAAGAATAGTCAGACAGTCCGGGTCAATACCAAATCAGGAACGCCAAGCCATAAATCAGAACCAGAGGGATAAACGTAAACAAGCCGAGGTCAAACACGAACGGGAGCGAGGTACAAAAACAGAAGACAAGCCGGGGTCAGGAGAACAAGCCGAGGTCAGGTACACAGGTAAGCAAACAACAAGCAATAGCACAGGTAGCAAGGCAGCCAGGAGAATATCGCAGACGCAGCACTCAGCAAGCAGGGAGTTTAAATGTGATCCCCAGATGCCGCCCCTGTAGCTGATTGGAGCAGCCTCTGGGTCCTCCCATTGGCTGGTGCGACTCGCCTCGTGTCAGGAGTGGCTGGGTGTCTGTCACTCACACAGCTCCCAGCAGACTGTCTATCAGGGTGGGGTCGCTGATCAGCTGCTGCAGACTCTTCCTCCCTGCAAGCCGAGCACTGCCCAGCCCTGACAAAATCTTACCAGATTGTGTCCTGTGCCAGACAAAATGAAAGTAAAACCAAACCTGTTTCCTTGTAATACTGAAGAAAAACATCTGATTTGCTAAATACATGTTTTTGAGAAAAGTCTTCACTTTATCTACTCTAAATTTTTATTTGATTTTTTCACAAATTTCAGTGTCTGTCCATTGTAAACTTACCAGCATATACTTCCTCCATAAACTTAGGAGATTTCCCTACTCTATACAGCAAACCTTTGCTGTATAGGAGGGCAATAGCATGCATAACGCTAGAGCTGGCAGTTCTTACTAACAGCAGATGTCCGCAGAGCACCAGGAAGAAACGCCAGAAAAGGAAGAACTCGAAAAATTCTAGAGATGGATCAATCTGATGGGAATGTTGGTGAGCAGTTGTGAAGTAGTGAATATTATAGGTACACCAAATAACAAAATATTTTGGGAAAGCAGTTCAGGATGTCATGCAGTGAAAGAAACCAGGAGAAAAGGGCATCGAGCAAGAATAGGAGACAATAGGGCATAGAAAAACTAAGTATAAATGGAGAGAGAGACTTCTGTTCCATAGGCATACTGACGAAAACCATGTCAGGAGAGAGAGTGCGGGCCAGGTCACAAACAGTTAAGATGTGATTCTGGTTACATTATTTGACCATGTTCTGTTAAAATAAGATCTCCAAAAACTTAAAGGGGTTTTATCGTTTGAAGTTTTCATGCTTTTCAGCTAATTCTAATGAGATTGAATTTGAAATCCAGGGGCGAGTCTCTCCTCTCAGCAGGCTGTCTCTCCTTCCAGGAGGTGTGTCTCTCCTCACTGAAGAGCTGTGACCTCATCATTCTGTGTGTAGCAGGGGAAGGGGAAGGTTGTCTGGAGTGTACAGCTATGCAGCCTCCTGCAATGTTCTCTTGTTTGCAGAGCCTTCAACTCCAGGCTTCACATGCTCCTTGGTATGCTATAACCAGTAATACACACAGCCTGAACCGATGAAACACATGTGAGGAGTGTACAATGACCCCCTCCCCGCCCCTCTATTCCCACTCTGTTATCAGGCTGGAGACAGTGTGACTGTGTTATATGGAGGGAACACAGGACATAAGATTGCGTTATATGAAGGGATCTAAGAGTTTAACGTTCAGTAATTACCTAGATCATTTACCTTAGTGCTGGGAGATAAGTATAGAGCCAGCAGCCCTTTCAGATAGCTGGTTTCAATTTCGGTTTTAACAACTTAGAGGGGATTAAACACAGAGTGTGCAGCAGCCAATCACAGTGCAGGAGGGCGTGTCCGGGGCATTTCTGGTCTCGGGATGAATCCCAAAAGGCTGAATGAAATGTCAGTCAGCTAATCACAGTGTAGGTGGCGTGTCCAGGGGCAGAATCCAACCGGGGGCGTGTTCCAACAGGCTGAATGAAATGTCAGCTAGCCAATCACAGAAAAGGGGGCATATCCCGACTAGCAACTGCAAAAAATAGCTATTGATGCATAGTAAAGCTCATAGCTGCTATACTAAGTGACTTATGTATTGCAAACCAATTACAAAAGTGCTTATTTTTACTGTCCCCATAATCTGAGATATGATCTTTGTAGCAAAAATACCCCTTTAAATAAACTATTCCAGGTTTTTACTGTGAGGCCTTGCTACCATAATATTACATATAGATACATTTGGGATATATGCTTGGTGCTTTCTTCGTACTGCGAATATAGTGTGAACAGATCATTACATCTTGGTGAACTAAAGCACATCAGTCTTATCGATTCATGTTATTCAACAGACAACAACAGGTGATCAGAGCACAACAAATTTCAGGTATCTATGTAAAGATTAACTTATAGCCTGTGAGTTGTATTAAGATGTAATACGGTACAAACAGAAATCTATGAAAAAGGGTCAGGACAATGGTTAGGCAAAGATAGGAAACCGACTATGGCGCCACCTCATCCCAGGGAAGCAGGGGGTGCAAGAAGGTATGAACAAGGCTGAATTTTCCATTGGGGGGGACTATATGCCTTACTTGCCTAGGGCACCAAAATACCTTGTCCCAGTCCTGTCTATGGAGCACTAATGTACCTTTGTATGCTTCATAGGCCTTATCTGTTAAAACAGTGGCATTCATCATCAGATATAGTACTACTGTTGTGTTTACCTAGAGAAGTACTTTTTAAGCCAGGAAACCAGTATTGGACCAACAAAGAAATCCATCTTAATTATTTCTAGTGTCACTCAAATAGCTACCTCTTTGGTTTGACACTGAAAAATAAGATTCAGTAAGCTTCGCATCTGAGTTTTTTTCTGTATCCCTAACCTTATCACTAGCTGTAATGCAATCTCTAAATTGCTGTAGGCGTTGTTTATGGCTTTTTATGTTTTAACTTACTGTTTCATTGTGCTCCCGGTCACGTGGTGCTTCCAGTGCAATGCCACTTCCAGTCCAATGTCCCTTGCCATACCATACAAAAGGAGTTTCTCCTTTGTTATGGTAACCAGGGGTGACAATGGACTAAAATTAACAGTCACGGGAATGCTGTCCCACTAAGAGGGCTGCAAAACAGTTTTATGATAACAGGAAGGGATATTGGACTGGAAGTGATGCAGAACCAAGAATGCCATGGAATGGTAAGTTATCCCATAATTGACCCTTGACCCCAATTTAGGATTAAGGTTAATTCTTTGGTGATTTTTGGCAAAATTCAGTATGTGGCATTCCAAATCAAATTACTGAATTTGAAGCACAGAATTAGTTATGTCCTTCTCTTCCGGGTTCATTTTTGTCACATGAATTTGAAAACCATACAGAATCTGAACTGTGTTAACAAAATATCAGACAGTGTTTCACTGAAACTAAAGGTGGCCATGTACATGTACATTAAAAAGAACTATGTTAAATGTAAAACAACCACTAAACCAAAGACTGAACGATTGGTGAATGTTCATTGCTCAAATGCAGCCAAACACATTACATTCATTCAAACTGGACCTAAATGTTCAATGACCATAAAGAAAAAAATATTCTAAGAATATTCTTTAGCTAATGATCATTCATGGCCAAGCAAAATATCTTGGCCATGAAAAAAAAAAAAAAATCAAAACATGGGTGTCTTCTCTTCGGACAATTTCAGATGGTCAACCTTTGGTGCTGCTTTGTTGTAAAAATTGTACCCAATGAATGTTTGTTTGTTTTGGTTGAAAATTTCTGTTTTCCTATCACATAGCGGTGACACATTAAAATGCACATCTTCTACGGAATACATAGTCAAACCAGCTGTGGGCTTTTGTTAGTATAACATTGTAATTAGTGTTGCGCTTAAGATTTAGGTTGGATCAGCTCATCCTGACCCAAATTTTGATGCACATTACAAGAAAATCATGTGACCAATCACCAATTTATGTTCGAACAGGAAAAAGTAAGTTCAGCATTAATTCAATAACGCACTTCCTTTTTCCTGTCTGGACATAGGATTTTTCCATAATTGTCAGCAAAATTTGAAGCACAATACTAATCATAACAATCGTGATTAAAGTTAAAATGGATTCCAATAATTTGTATAAGTAAAATAAAAAGATCATGCTGTTCTTTACAATGCACACACAACACCACAACACTTAAACTGAAATGAGTGGGTTTACCTACTTGTCTATGCAGCCAACCATGTAGTAGACCATAGGAAACCAACAGATTGCATCCAGAAAATGCATATCTGGCCTATCGTGGGGAATAAAAGAATACACAATAAACACACTTATTCATATTGATGCAGTAATATAAAACCTTGACTTTATATTATTTATAGATCTAGAAATATATTGGCATGCATTATTAAAAGTAACTCAAAGTATAATGTTCAGATCATAACAAAACAGGAGCTTGAGCAAGTGCTGCAGAAGAAATGATCTGTTTGTGATTTATAGCAGTTACATTGTATTTCAATATGAATTAATGTGTCATTTCCAGAAGACAGAGGAAAAAAACCTGATTAATGTGAAGCACTTGGCTTATGTATTAAGCATTAGATCCTGTGTAAAAGCAGAATATACTCACTACCCTTCAATCTTGTTTAAGCCCATGCATGATTCAATGCTGCGTATAAAAAAGGCAACAATCTGATACTGCAGCACATGGGAATAAAACAGATTCCATGGCATAGAGGACGGGGCTATCAGTGCAAGGTCGGAAATCAAGTTAACCAGCCCTTGTAGACTGCAAGTAGCTTTCATACAACAATTGAGCATGCTATAATTTGATTTTAATAGAAAGATGTAAAAAAGTGCTATACTAAATAGTTGAAAGTTGAAATTCTTAGTAATTTTCTTAAATGTTTTTTCCCCTTTAAAGGAGTTTTGCCACGATCTAATGTTGATGTGGGATCCTCCAAAATGGGCATTTAATCACTTTTCTAAATATATATAATAAAAAAAAGTGTAGCCTGTGAGAGCTGCAGCGTTGCTTAGATGCCCTTAGTTTCCTGACTGTTTACATTAGCTATGACCAGGAGCTGATCTGGCCGCACTTGCGTTGTTTGCACTTCTTATCTGATGGCAGGGCACATGAACGAGTTTTGAGAGCTTTGAAGGGATGGGGAGAACAAAGCCTGTGTCTGCTGTATAGAGAATCTGCTGGTTGTAATGTAATTATTTGAGTAAACATGCAGACACTCCCTGCTCAGCCCTCCTACCTCCCTCCTTCAATTTGTGAACGGTGCCTGCTTGGATCTTATCTTCTCCCCTGAGCAGATAAGAGGGAGATAACAAAACCTGTAGAGCTTGTGCACAAATACAGTTATCCTTTGTGGTTTAGCCAAACAATGTTTGCTCAACTACAGAGAGTATCACTCGGGAGTGTGCGTGGGAAATGGTGCAATGACATCATGGAGGTGGCACTTGTTTTTTTTAAACACAGAAACACAACGCCCCTATTTTCAAGGTTCAAGAGGCCAGTTCAGCCTATTAGGTGAGAAAATCGCTTCTTGACAAAACCCCTTTAAGCTTAGCAATCTGGAAAGGAAGAAGGTAAAACAAAATACCAAGAAAGTCCATGAGATCATTATGGCTAATCGTACACCTAGCAGTTGTGTCCTTGTAGTTGCTGTATGATTTTCTAGCTAATTGCCTTAGTTTTGAGGCAAATACAAGAGAAACATATGGTGGCATATTAACAATATTAATGTATTGTAAAACAGCGAAATGTGACAAATTTTGGTGCATATTTTTCACAGATACATTTACTATTTATTTTATTTACTTTTTCCCTCATCAAATAAGGGGCATGACTTTTGTTAGAAAGGGAGCATAGCCAAAATTTGAGAGGTAAAATTACACCAAAAGTTTTGTGTCGAATTTTAGTGCAAAGTAAGCCTTTATAGTGCAAAGTACTAGTTATAGTTGGTCTTTAAAAGCTGAACAATTCTAAAGGTGCGCCAAAATGATCATGCAGCATAAACATCTGTGATGAATGCAGGGCATCCTTAGGTTGTCTAATTTTATGCTGTCCAACTTTTAGACAAAAAAGCTAATTTGTCCTATGATCTCTATACACGTTGCCTGTACTTGTGACAGAAAAGGTGGCAATGAGTTTTGTTTGAATAGGTCCCTGTTTGGTTCAACACCGATTCTGCTAAATTTGTGAAAAAAAACCCAATTTTTTCATTTTGTCCCTAATTCTAAACCTCGAACCATTGCTTACTAAAGTCATAATGCTAACCTTAAATTGGGGTTAGGCTGACGGTTTTTAATGGGCATGAATGGTTTAATTTACCCATTCCCCAGCACTTTCAGTTCACGGTGTTGGCGACCCAATGTCACTGCCACCTGAGGTCACTTCTGGTCCAATATCACATAGGTAACTGTAGCATTCTTTTGGGCTAGAAGTGACATCAGGTGGAAGTGCCATTGGACGGAGAATGGCTAACTTAACCTATTCAAAACCAGTAAAAAAGAAAACAATAAACCACACACCAATTTAGGGCTGGGATTAAGACAAATTAGGTTGACCCAAATTGAAATGTTTGGATTCAGGTCTAATTTAACTTTGACCAAAATTCAAAGTACGACACTTTTGGTGATTAATAGTAAACCACGGTAATCACCCCCACACAACCGCTAGATGTGCAAGCTTAATAGCCTGTCTGCAGCATGTGGACATTTTATCTGTGACATTTCTAGAGCATACAGCAAAGAGTGAACAGTAGTCCTGAGTGTTCATGACATTAAACCCTGTCACCTGTTATTACAGTAGCGGATTACAACTAAACCTTTGTAAATCTTTCCTTTATTGAATTCTAAAATTATAGGAATAATCTCTTTGCTGGAGGCTTGATCCAGTGTAAGGCCTCATACACGGTACCTACTGTGCCCATAGAAATCTGTAGAGTATACCGAGAATTATTGTACTATGCCACATTATTTGTATGCCAGGATATGCCTTGTATGGGCTTTTTAGCACTTGTGCAGATCGTTGTGTGAATAAGGCTAAATTGTTCAAAATGTTCTAAAGAAAACCTTCCCATGAGCATCAAACCAAGATAAAACAGAATAATACAACTGAATGTGCTGGAAATATACTTTTTGCTTTCACACTGGGAGCTTCATACAGTAACTGGCTTTCATTTCAGTTAACAGAGAGAACACACTTGTGCACCTTATTCCTCCCTGTTGAAAACAATAGGTGGCATAGCAAGGGAAAAATAGGTTTGTCTAGCTTTGTGCTGTATATCTACTTTTGTTGTTTATCCAGGGGTTTGGTTTATTTACGTTTTTCATTTTGGTTCATTGTGTTGTGTTTTTGGCTTATTTACAAGCTGGACATTTTTCAAATAGCTATTATCTAGTTTTATTTACCACACTTTTACAACAAGACCAAGATTTCTAAAACGTGATGGTCATACCCACTTTCTAATCGTGAAACTGTAATTATCGAGTCAGTTGGAAATCTTTGTTTTTCGATGCATTTTGCTGATAAATGTCTTAATAAAAGTCCCCAAAAAATGTACCAAAATGGCACACAAAAAATATTAATCAGCCTCATTTTGTTCTCAGTAGCAAAAGGAAGAATGTCCAGCTGTGCTTAATACGATATAATCCCCAATTTTTTTTTGGAGGGGAAAATAAAAAAAAACAGGAAAAAACAGGTACATTAACGCGTTTCGGCCTTGTGCATTCGGCCCTTTGTCGTGAAGCTAGACTAAGGGCCGATATGCACAAGGCCTGAAACCCCGTTAGATGTACCTTTTTTTCTGTTTATTTTACTTCCCTTTCCGAATAAAAAGTGGATTTACGTATTTGCACAGCGGCATTTTTTTCCTTTTGTATGGATTTTCGAAAAGAGCCGTGCGGTTCCCCCCCTTTTCTGGCTTAATTTCGAAAATTTATCGTTACTGGAAATTTTTACCTTTCAGTCTTTTCTCACACCAATTACAACTGATTAGTGTTACTTGATTGTGGCCTCATTTAGGGTGCTTTCACACGGTGCGTTTTTGGTGCGTTTTTCAATGTTTTTTTGTGCGGAAGGTACAGAATTAATGCTGTACATTCGCCAAAAATCGGGGAAAAAAATTTGCAGTAAAAATACATTTTTACAGCAATTTACCGCGATTTTTGCCGCGATTGGGTGCAGTAATGTACAGCATTAATTCGTACTTCCTGCACAAAAATGCATTGAAAAACGCATCAAAAAGCCCCGTGTGAAAGCACCCTTAGTTTGCCCTTGGATCGACAGGCCCGGGGAAAAAAAAAAAATCGGGTTTAGAAGCCCCTGAATAGTTTTTAGCGATTTTTTATCGACAAGTGAAATCGGCACGGCTTTTATGGTAATGGTTTTTTTTTCGATCACGCGATAATTTTTAAAAATCGCGCATAATCTATTAATACCGCATTTTTGGGCCTTTCCGACATTTTGGGGCCAGCCAATCACTTACGAAAAGAGCAGGGTGAAATGTGTTGCGCTCATGACGGGATGTGTATGGTTGCATTGGGGTGGAAAAATCACATGCCTTTTTTAAAATAGAAAACCCCTTTCCCGTTCTGCCTCATCTCTTCAGCGTTTATATTTTGGACGTGCGCTTGCATGTTCCCAAATACTCAGCAAATCATACATTTTTCAACAGAGAAACCCCCTTACTATTAGCTTTAGTTAGATTAGACTTGGAGATTTTGGGTTTTTAGCTAGAGAATTTTAAAGCCCCATCTATGCTATAAAGCACGGTGGGGGGGGGGGGGGGGGGGGGGGGGGGCCCCTGGGCACACAGCAACTCTATAAAAAGGGCACTGGAAAAGTTCACCAAGACTTTGTGTGACATTGACGCAAAATTTTTCATTAAATTAACGTTTGCTATTTAAAAGATTTCCTGGATATTGGGGGGTGAACTTATATTGGATAAATCATTTCTGTTAAACTGCGGCTCTTTGTAGGTCAAAACTCCCTTTTATTTTCAGTTACATTCAGATAGGTGTTCTTTTCAAATTTTTTCCCCTTACACCTTTTTTGATATAACCACCTTGCACTTAAATTAGAACCCGCAATCTTGTAGTCGCAAAGGTTGATAGGTGCCAAAAAACCCTTTTATCTAGAGATGGGCGAATCGTTCAACAAGTGGAATTCGTTTTAGAATTTCAGGGAAAAATTCGGGTTTGGGAAGAAGTCGAATTTTTGGGGGACTTGGGTGAACAAGTGTGTTTTGATTGATAAAAAAGGCTGCGGCAATGGCGCTAATGGGCAAGCACTCTGGGAGGAAGAAGGGCATAGCCTGCATGAATGTGCAAGGGGAAAACCAATTAGAAAAACG